>JWJB01010414.1:0-13209 GCA_000812895.1 Rutstroemia sydowiana
ATTGGCTGAATGTTTTAAGTATAAAGAATAAAGGAATTCAATACTTAATTGAACTTAGTACTCAATTGAATCTAGTACTCAATTGAACCTAGTACTTAATTGAACTCAATGCTCATTTTTAAGCACAATTTATCAAGAATAATAAAGAAAGTAGGTAGGTAGGTAGGTAGGTAGGCAAAGGGACTTAGTACTTTTAAGTACAACTTCTTTAATATAAGTAGGTAGATAGGTAAGTAGGTAGGTAAGTAGATAGGTAGGTAGGTAGGTAAGTAAGTAGGTAAAGTAATATTTTTATCAACTCTCAACTCTTAAAGTATGAACGGTTTAAGAGTCCGGCGGGGAACTTTAGTTCCCCCCTCATATTATATATTAGGTATAAGTATATTTACTAATATTAAAAAATAAATTAAAATTATAATAAAATTATATTGGTAAATAATATTAATAAAATATTAAAATTATAAAAAAAAATTGCATAAAATATTTAGAATTAATTTATAATAGTAATTAATATTAAAATACATATATATATTATTTTTTATATAAATCATTATAAAAAATAGATTATTATAAATAAAAATGGTATAATATTTTATTATAATCTAAGGTATACTTATATAAACCTAAGCTAGAGTCGCACCTTCCCAGTTCCACACCGGCCCTTTGGAATTGGTAGAACAGAATTGTTTGTACACAGGCAAAAATATCTGACATGTGCTAGCTTTTCTAAGATGGCTTCACTTCGGGTAGATCTTAGAGTCAGAACACCACCTTACTCCTCGATTGTACTTGTACTTCATAAACTATTACTAGTATAGTCTGATAACCACCGTCCGACCTCAATTACTGAACTATCATCATTCATCCAATACTTTAGGGCCATCACTGGCACTGCCTATGTCTTTCGTATGATATTAGATTTGAGTTCTTAATCCCGGGAAAAGCATGTATTAGCAGCCTCTACTAGTCTAGGGACGTTGCCATTATGCTAGTGCCGGCATTGCAGAGTACTCAATTGCTCTTGGCAAGAAGAAAATCAAGAGAAATCATGGTCAAGGTGGCTAAATTATCAAATTTTCTTTAAGAAATAGTACCTAGGAGCACTGTATTTTGGGATGTGCTTCCAACATTGAATCCGATAGAACTAATGGGCGGATAGATCTATTTCCGATACATGAAAATAACTGATGATTTCAAGCTCATTTGTTCCTTGTATTTTCACCTCATTACTGTTCATTTCAAACTCCGGGCAAAGATATGTGGTAGAAGGTACCATAATATAGCTCTGGTCATCGTCGCCACCTACTACTTTGAATTTTGTTACCGTTATCATTGTTACTTTTGTCATTTTCCCTCACAGGACCAAAATTGTCTCTTATAATCACAACTTCAAAAAAAGTAGTAAAATTTGATATTGACAAAAGTTATTATTTGTTTCTCATTACATTGTCGCAGTAAATAATTTTCGAATATTCACTTTTGCCATCCATTTTCTCTAAATTCACCCAGAGCTGTTATGGTGGTATACAGTTTTCTATCTCTTTTGGGATCGTAGTGAGTATTCCCACAAGTGCCATTCATCAGACTTTGTTCGACTCTTGGTTTTTTATCAAAGTTCTATGGATTTACACTTTGCTGCAGAATATCAGCTTTTATCTGTAGTATCTGAAGAGTCTTACAATCATTTTGCAGGAAACTTGTTAACCAAGGAGCTCATCATGGCATCCTTGACGAGCTATCGACTACTTCCCATTTTCTTCTTTCTATTTATGAGAATTGCGGGCAGCATACCAGAGGCGCTGAGCGTACCTCCAACCTATGGATGGTTTGAAAATACTGCTTCCATATGAGATGTGAAATACTAATGCTACGACTTAGGTATGGGAACGATGGTTCGTGGAGCGCAATTCCAATCAAAGTAGGCACACCAGAACAATGGGCAAATGTGCTTGTTAGCACCGCCTCTTCCGAGGTTTGGGTAGTAGGGGCTGGCGGATGCTCAGATGATGGTAATTCAACCCTGTTTTATGGTATAGTCGCCAATTGCTCTTTTCTCAGTTTCGATTATCTCTGCAGGCTGCTGCTTCTGTGGATCTTGATTCATTCGCGACTTAATACCTTGAACAGATATCTCTTACATTACTTCCCTTGCTGATCATTTTGTTTAGATAGTGTTTGCAAACAGGCTAGAGGTTCCATCGTCAACCCTTTGGATTCTTCAACTTGGCACTCAGAAGGTACCTATGAACTTGCTTTGGACGCCCAGCTCGGGTTTGGTGGATATGCTGAATATGGTCTTGATGAATTGAGCTTTAATCAGAACACGTCTATGTATAAGCCTGTTTCGAATGTTATCATTGGATCAATTAATACAACAGAATACTGGTTAGGTTTCTTTGGTCTGGGACTCATACCAGGCAACTTTACACAAATTACGGTGCTTCCTCCTATCAGCGAGTTGGTCGAGAAGGCTGGTGAAATACCAAGCCATAGTTATGGATTTACTGCAGGCGCTCAATATCAACAGAAAGGGACACCACTTTCACTAACACTTGGTGGATATGATGCAAACCGGATGGTACCTCACAATATATCATTTGGCCTCAGTCCAAATTCTCAACCTCAGGTCTTTGTAAACTCTATTTCAGTAGTCTCTGACACTGGATCAAGAGTTCCTATCAGCCTTGCATCAATGTCGGACCGGATATCTGCCAACATAGACAGTTCGACCCCCTACTTATGGCTTCCTCCCTCCGTCTGTGACAACTTTGCAGATGCACTTGGCTTGACTTATAACGACTCGCTGAAGTTGTATACTTTCGATGCAAATGCTACACAACGCAACAATCTAACAGAATCTCAAACAACTTTCACATTTCAATTGTCAGATTTAGGGACATCTACTGATGTAGTCAACATAACCTTGCCATACGCCGCGTTCGATTTAAAACTGACTTTTCCATTCATCCCCAACACAACATATGGCACAACTGAAGCATCCAAATATTATTTTCCTTTGGCACGAGCCGCGGATGAATCGCAATATACAATCGGTAGAGCATTTCTACAGGAAGCCTATCTAATTACAAATTATGAACATATGAACTTTTCAGTACACCAAGCTGTCCATACCGAAAATCCCTTGTACAATACCAGCATAGTTACTATTCCTCCGTGGGAGGATTCGAAATTGACAGGGAATCCTATCGGTCCTACCAACAATACCGGTTCTACCAACAACACCAGTTCCTTAAACAGCAAATCCGTACATTCTGCTATATCTGGTGGTGATACTGCGGGAATTGTCATTGGTGTTTTGGCATTCATAGCTTTACTTGGTTGTGGTATCTGGTATTGGAGACGGCAACGCCATCGTGCTGCAAATATTCCTGAAAGTTCCGATGATGGCTCTCAAAGTGGTCCTATCGTTGACGGAAAGGAGTTTCCCTCTGACAATGTATTGGCTGAGAAATTACCCCAGCTGTCTCCATCTCCGACTTCAAAATCCCATGAAGTTGGTGGTGATTACCAACAGCCTGCTGAAGTTGCTGCCGATATGACACATGAGAGGTTCGAACTAGCTGCCGAGACACCTGCTGAGCTCAATAGCAGCGGCTCCCACATTCTGGAATTACCAGGTACGACTGCACATGGATATACGCGAGATAGCAATGTTTCCTCCATAACATCAAGAGCCATGACACCAAGAAGCACATGGCTAGCATATGACTATCAACAGCAATTACGTCGAAAATCACCCAAGAAAAGAAATATGCAGTCATTTGAAATGACTGAGCATGACGAGCATCCTTCTACACCTGGTCCATACAGTCCTCAATCACCCGTCAGCCCTGTTACTACAGAAGGAAGCTTCTTCAATAGCCAATCATCATCATCACCGGCGACTATTAGGTCTGCACCTATGCTATCAACGCCGACAAAACGTAGCAGAGTTAACAACAATGGAAATGCAACGGGCTTTATGGGACCACTTCCAGAAGGTATACGCTTGCCACCGGAGCTTGTAACCAGAAGCAGTGCTTCGTCTGGGGAACAGACTGTCCAATACTCACGGGAGGATAGTACTTGGGGAAGCAATTATACAGAGGATGAACGTGCTGCTATGGAAGGAGGTATCTACGGAAGCGACGACATCACCGTGACGGAGATAGAGAATCGTCGCCAAGAAGCTCAGAATAAATTTCGGGCCGAAGACTTTCAGCAGGTAAGGGGAGACATGCAGGAACGTGGAGTAAGAACACCATCTGTATCAACACCTCCTACCGGCCAGCATCCAGTAGTCGGCGAAGACTTTGTTCATATTCCGCAACCACCTGCTCGATCATATAGCTTCGACAATGGCGGTGAGACGATGTGATTTAACAAGTAGTTGGGGGCGGCGTTTTACCTTCTTTTGAATTCTTATGTAACGAAGCGGAGTAATCGTTTTTGGAAGTAAGGATGAAAGGCATGGCTGTAATTGATTTATAGCTCACTGCTGCATCTTAGCGACGGCGTTTCTATTTCAGTTGGTGTTTGGTACACCTGTTGCGGCGTACATGACCACCGACATTTCTTTCATTACGATCCGTTCGGAAAAGGGAACATATCACAAGTCTTTGCAGACGTGTACATTACTTTTGTAGTACGACATCGAAGAGTACATACAATTCATAATAGTATTTCGATAGCAGACAGAGCGCAGTGCAGTACGGGTTTACGAAGGATTCTTTCTGATCACGAACACTTGGATGGGACGACAGCATCTCCAGTTGGTTACTAGTAATGATAACGCACTTCTGACTCGTCTGATCTTGGAAATTCTCCCAACAAGTCTATAAATCGTGCCGATATAAACAAAATCCCAATTGGCATATTTCCAATTATAGAATTTTTCGTTCTTTCGTTCTACTGAAATCCCGCAGTGACTACTGTTTTAGTAGTCGATATCCTTGGAACGGATAATCATGCTTGATGTCGTGCACCACTGTAACATGCACGAGCTGATATCTGTCGTGTAGCGCGACTCCATGCTCTGGTCACCAGATGGGATCCCCTCCATCTCACTCGGCAATGTAATGTAATCGTACCGCACCGCCTCGATTCTCTTGATGGCGGACACAGAAACCTTCTACACACGAGCAATATCGTAGGTGGCAAAGTCCTATTCAATGGAGCATCCGATCCCCTGACCATATACCTATAATATGATAATAACAGAGCCCCCACGAGTGTCCCATCACGCTGCGGATGTGGATGAATACGGAATCTTTAAACTTATACTCGTACGTCATGGAATGTCATGTCGTTTGAAGAAGAAAAAGCTTGGGTTCTTTACGCGCGATTCATTGGACGTACAGATGAGCTTTCAACCAATCAGTTTCTCTTTGATTGTTACACAAACATTTAGTTCATGCGAGCAAGTTACTCTTACCCAATTGGTATTCTTCCATCTATATCCCCCCTCAATGGCTTTTCAAAGGACTTATTCGGTCAATCAATCGTGGCCATGTACTGGGTGATGCATCACTGCCACCACCATCTTTTATCAAGTTACCAAGATAGCTAGCTAGCAAGCAAGCAACAAAGAAATGCAAATTTGATAAATAACAAGTAACATACATTCTCGTCACCCCAGCCCCTCGAAAAAAGCCCATCGTCGTCATCGGACTCGTGACTTAAATAAGATAGTAAATAGAGCGATTAATCTTCTCGTCTTGGCTTTTCATACCAACAGGACATCCACAATCATTAAAATATATTTGCGAGATTTAATGCCTCTTGGATATCAACATCAGATTTGAGCTTGAGCTTCCTTGAACAACCTGAACAGTTATCTCTTGTCTTCAATTTTTGCATATTTGTTGTAGTTCACGTACTTCCTTCCACTCGTCACACTCCACCAAGCAAGACCTTCACGAAATCGATTAAGTCGCTCGTGGGAAATTTGACTGCGCTCTAGGAATACAGACAAAGATAAACTCAAACATCGTATTGCAGAAGAGACAATCTTCGTCACGGCACAATGGCCTCACCACAAGCACAAGGTTCGCTGCAATTCCTAGAATCTAGAAACTCATCTTTCCCCAAATCAGTGTACTTTCTTCTACAGTCAAACTAATCACCATTTTGTCACCCAGAAAACCGTACCCCTTCACCTCTCTCCTCAACATCACCCAACTCTCCTAACAACGATCCGTTCGCATCGCAACGCAAAGATCCTATCGGTAATCCACCCTTCGCCTCCAAACAACCCCAACAAACACCGGATATACCCTCCTCTCCCAACAACCTTAACACCCACGATACTCAGTCTCATCACCATGCCCCTGCTCACCAGGATAGAAGATTGAGCTCCGATGAATGGGGTACGTGTTTTCTCTTCCCTCTGTTTCCCTTCCCGTCCCTCTCTTGAACCCGCCCCCAATATTAATACAGGTTCAATTCTCAAACTACCCTTTTCACTTTCTCCTAATATCCTTCCCATGTAAGAACTAACAAAAAGCAAGATGCGTCTAAAACCCCACCATCTCGATTCCAAAAACGCAAAGGATCTATCTACGCTACCCCAAGCAGCCGCGATGGCCATGTAGACAAGCACACCGATAGGGATGCCGTTTTTCATGCCAAGCATGCAGAGAAAGGATACGGAAGTGTATTTGGTGTAGGAGGAAAAGGCGCGAGACGACCAAGCAAGGGCGGAGAAGTTTAGCTGCGAGAGCGTGGGAATATAATCAGTTGAGAGACAGTATGGAAAATGTTATAATTTCTGTACAGACGGGAGAAAGATAATGAATCAAGTAATACAATGGGATGAAAATTTGAAATTGGAAATACCATCCAGTAGCCCAGCGAGATTTGCAAGTTTTAATATTTTCCCCTCGCATTGCCCGTATTATCAGACGACTCTGAGAATACAATACAATGCAATACATATATGCAACGAACGTGCAGATATATATCTTTGAGCAGTTCTATGCGAATCCTGAACGCCTTTCCTATGCATGTGTAACTGTGCCTATGAATCCCAAACTATGTCCAAACTCCCATGATTGACTCGCTCCCATTTTACTACTCATCAATCAACCTCGTCCATCCCATCTACATCGATTGCATCCGGATTTGCGGTAACAATAATTTCGGGCTTTTTAATATCCCCACCCTGTGGTCCGGTACTTGCTGCGACGAACCCTACTGGAGCTCTGGCTTCACGTTCCAAAGCAGCCATCGCATCAGCAGCCTCTTCATCGAGCTCACCACCCCCATCAACTTTTGCTTGGCTTCGGGCGAGAGCTTGAGATGCGATGAAATTAACATCAGTATTATATTGTGCTTGCACGCTTCTCTTAATCCGAAGCATTTCCTTGAAGGTATCTTCATTACCATGCTGAACCTCAAACGCTTCCCATTTTGACCAGAAAGTCGGACTTGTTCGAGGATCGCAGAATTGTGATGCGTGTCCATAGATGGCTCTTGCGCGGTCTATTTCGCCCAGTCTCTTCTCCATATCAGCAAACTTCAAGCACATATCCCTAGCATCCTTGTCGGGCAGTGCGGCGATAGCCCTCTCATAAATGGGTCGTGTCGACGGTAGACCGAAATTCGATGCGGATTTGGTAATATAGAAGTTGAACATGTCGGCACGATCTTCATCTGAAACTGCGCGAGTAGCTCGCTCGTAGATTCTCATCGCATGTCTCGCAAGACCCCTTTCTTCCTCGAGATTTCCATACATCAAATACAAAACTTTGGCAAATTTGGGCGGGCACCCTTCAACTGACTGCTCAAAGAGATCTCGTAATCTTTCTATGCCAATTTTTCGATCCACTGCCTTGGTCAAATATAAATTCCAAAGCTCGAATGCTACGGGATAGCTGAATAAATCAAGTCCTCTTTCATATATCTTGAAAGATTCCTCGAAATACTTGTTTTCTTCCAGCAAATTGGCATAGTTAACAACGGTTTGAGGAGTGGCGATTCGAAGCTCGAAGATCCTCTCGTAAATCTTCTTAGTTTCTTCCAAATCGCTGACCTCCTCCACGAGGTCTACATAGAAACTCCACAACTTCCAGCTCTTGTGGACTCTTTGCTGGGGCGAGAGATTCTCGTCAAAGTAGTCTACATTCGATCGCTTTGGTGCTTGGACGGCCTTTGCCATGATTTTCATGGCTTCGTCGAATTTCTCATTTCGTATTTCCATCTCAGCCCATTCGATCCAAGTGTCGGCGAGCTCGACCACAGATTTGAAGGGGACTTTGACAGCCTTCTCGAATATCACCCGGGCGTTGCGTAAATCTCCTCCTTCCTCGTAGAATTTCGCGTAATTTGCCCAAAGCTCGTGGAATTGTCCTACAGCTTTTTTCGGCTGAATAGCTGCAATTGCATCAGTATAAGCTTGTACCACTTCAACCTTATTGTCCCCCCACAAAGAGACACGTTTCATCCATTCGGGGACATTGCTCGGATTTTGCCGTAATAGTACATCATTCAACAAAAATGGTCGTCGATCCATTAGTTGCTCGAACCTCATCATGCGAATGTCCAAGTCAAAGTCGGCATTTTCATCGACAATGCCCTTTTCTGAACGAGCTGCTGCTGCTTCCATCAAGACTCCCGTAATGGATTCCTCAAATTCGGCATAAGAATCGAATATTAAGGTGAAATCGCGGACGGTCATGACCGTTGTGATGCCCTCCTCAAAGATATCTCTTGCTCGTTCAAAATTCCCTCTTGTAATCCAGTATGTAGCTAAACCGGACCACAATTTCCCTCTCTGGTCAGCAAACCTATCAATACCACTTCGAATAATCTTTTCGACATCGATTCCAACCTCGTCGCCAGTTTCGACTTCCGTGGCATGATCAACCAGAAGGTCTACCATCTCTGTCCATAGCTGATAATGTCCCTTTCCGTGTTTGCTTCGAAATTTTGGATTATTAAGTATATCCATATATTTCTTCACAGCTTCCGTATAAAGTTGCATTTCGATTAAAAGTTCGATAAAATCTTCGGCGTCCTCGGGATGAATCTGCATGTAACGACGCCATATCTTAACAGCTGTAGATCCAGAAGCAGAATTTGCAAAGGGACGATATAGAGCCCATATTCGATTATGTTGAGTGATAGGTAAAGCACGAAGCGCTCGATCGAAAGTTCGTCGCGTGAGCGTCACGAGCGGCTGTAATAATAAGAAGGAAAGATACATCTCCCAGATACTGGGCATCTTGTTGAGTAGAATTAAGGCACGTTCGAAGAGCGCATTGACTTTGGCATACTCAGAAGCATAAATCGCAACATTCAACTTCCCTAAATGCTTCATTCGCATATTAAGATACTATTGCAAGTTAGCAAAACGTTATGGTGGGGTAGGTGCGCATTGTATATATACCATCTTCCATAACTTATATGATCGCGGTAGCTGCATACATGCTCGCTCCAACACGAAGGCTTGTTCGAGGAGGGAGCCATGCTTGAATTTGAACTCGATGTATGCCAACCAAGGCTTCGTACTGCCTGGATCGCGTAGAATATCCTGCTCGTAAATTGTATCCTCCTCGGACTAAACGGCTGTCAGCTGAATTCCTCGACGATAGGACGTGCGCGACGTACAATAAGGTATAAATCCGGCTTCCCACGAATTGATAAAGTTGATTTAATTTCGGAGACGTTGGGAGCAGCCATGATAGGGAGCAACTCTCCAGGCATTCTCTGCCTAGGCAATAGGAAATGCTGTCAATCCGAGAAGAAGAGATATTTGGAAGAACCCGTCTTGAAAGACGTTGGAGGTCGACCGTTGAGTTGGTCGTTTTAACCTCTTTTTATCAATCAAATGACTTTTTACCTGTTGCTTGTCCTGGCCAGGCTAGGATAAGTAGTTAAAGTTAGATCAAGGCACAGTAAGCGACTTCGGGAAAAGGCTTTATTTTATGCCGGTAGGAAGACAAGTACAGTACAAGACCTAATAATATCTGTAGCAGAGCAGATCAGAGCAGTGCAGTGTAGCACCAGTACCTGGGCAATGAAAAAAAGGTTAATGGAAATAATATGCACATAAGTCTTTATATTGTGAGTTTCTATGGTTCTATATTTCTACGAGTAAATCATGCCTTAAATAAGATGAAAATAATATAAAACAAAACTTTTCTTTTGAGGCACAGTATTTGTTTGAGAACATTTTGAGAATGTTTATCATTCAATGTTTACTCTGTTTATTGGCATTCTATTGAACTTCAGTCTAAAGAAAATCAGACAATAGTTCCAATACACTAGTACCATAACTCATAATATGGGAATGGGGCATTACACGGCACGGCAGCATGGCATGTTGTTGATCATATCATGTGAAGAATAGAATAAACTACAGGTACAGTACTGATAGGATAAGGTATTGATTGATATTGGTACAGTACTGCATCTCTATAAGTTTACCACAATCACAGGTACTAGTAGCTCGGGAGTCGGGAGTTGGGAGTCGGGTATATGATATGAGAACAATACAGTAGTGCTAAGCTCACACCCCTGATTTGATCAATGTAGCTTGCCTATGCTATGTAGGTATTAGGTAGTTGCGACCTTGAAGTGGGAGGAGGAGAGCTTAATATTATCAACAACTAACTTCCTTATCGACATTATTCCTACCAACCTTTTGAATTCACCAGAGCTCAGTATTTAATCTTCAACCATAAGACAACGACGTATAACACATAGGATTAATTTTGAACTTCATTTAATTGATCAAAGCAATCCGCCAAAATGTCTGGCGCTGGGGTAAGACAAAGCAACACTTACATGATATATTGTCTCTCCAACTAACCACGAATAATACAGAATCGAGAAGCTGTTTTCCCAACTCGACAATCTCTAGGGTTAATGAAATCAAAGTTGAAGGGTGCTCAAACTGGTCATGATTTATTGAAGAGAAAGAGTGAAGCTTTAACGAAGTGTGTTTATTCCCCCCAACTCCAACATTCATATACTCGAATGCTAACCAATATCATAGGCGCTTCCGAGGTATACACAACTAGCCTTTGCTGAGAGGAACATTGACCTAACCTCGCGATTAGAAATCACCCGCCGTATCGATGAGGCCAAGCGCAAGATGGGCCGAGTAATGCAAATCGCTGCCTTCTCGTTAGCGGAAGTAACATATGCAGTTGGTGGTGATATCGGTTACCAAGTACAAGAGTCTGCGAAATCTGCACGTTTTAGATTAAGGACAAAGCAGGAGAACGTATCTGGAGTGTTCTTGCCAGCGTTCGAGAGCTATACCACGGAGGGTAATAATGACTTTGGGTTGACAGGATTGGGAAAAGGTGGACAGCAAGTACAGAGGTGTAGGGAGACTTATGCTAGAGCTGTAGAGACGCTGGTAGAATTGGCAAGTTTGCAGGTATGTCTCTACGGGATGATAATGGTGATGGACTGGATGGCACAAGGAAGGATGGGAAGCTAACCTGCGATTGCCCTAGACCGCTTTCGTTATTCTGGATGAGGTTATCAAGGTTGTGAACAGGAGAGGTAAGTCTCCACTACTCCCCTAGCTTGAGATATTCTTCATATGCTAACACAATTGTAGTAAACGCAATGTCAGTTCTCGATTTGTATCTTTTAGCTAAATACTGACTCTATAATAGTGAGCATGTTATCATTCCACGAACAGAGAACACCATTAAATGTAAGTGACCTGCACCTTATACCAGTGCATATAGTATACTAACATTATCTCAAGACATCAATTCCGAGCTGGACGAACTTGACAGAGAAGAATTCTTCAGACTTAAGAAAGTACAAAACAAGAAGCAAAGAGATACAGCAATACAAGATGCCGAGATGAGGGCTAAGAGAGAAAATGCAGCCAAGCGAGCAGAGGCCAATGGCAGTAGTGACAAGGAGAATACTTCAACAAATGCGGATATCTTGGGAGATGAAGAGGATGCGGATGTCATTTTCTGATTGTTCTTATATCTTATTGATCACTTGCATTTTCTGGGTTCAGTGGTTTTCATCAACACGAAATCAACATTATGTAGCATTAGCGAATATCGAAATTCTGACCGAGCATTGTTTTTGATTTACCTAATTAAGCATTCTAGCTACTTTTTGCCGAAAAAATAACTGCAATGAAATGATGCGCATTTACCTCTTCAAGATGTTGCAATTTTCCTCACCTACCTTCCCCTCAACCAGTAATCAATCACCTGTCGTCCCATTCATGCAATTTAGCCACTCAGCCCGTACACGCTCCCACGCACCGCCCCTTTATTGTCTCTGATACGTAACCTTAACGACCTTCCCCTCATCCCCGAGTGCCATCCCACCCGTCCCCTCCTTCGCACCAATCGCCCCACCCTCATTTTCATACTCCACGAACGCAATGCCCTTTCTTCCCGGCACCAATCTCACCTCTCTGAAGCCCTCAAAGCGACCAAAAATCGTCGACAGCATCTCCACATCATATTCATCTGGCAGGTTCTGCACAAACAGGATCTTGTTTGGCGGCAAGTATTCATCGGGAACGATTTGTGCAGATGATGCATTTGTTGATTTGAGACCGCGGCCAAGTCCACCAGCGGCTTTGATAGGACGAGATGCGAGATCGTTGGCGGCGGTGGATTTGTTGTTGGGGGCTTGAGTGAGGGCGGCGCGTTTTTTGTCTGTGGGGGATTGGTTAGTTGGATTATTTTTAGTGCAGAGTAGTTTGAAAGGGTAACGTGAGCGGGGGGGAAAGTAGAAGTTAGAAAATCCAGAAAGGAAAACACCAACCTTTCTCCGCCAACCTCCTCCTCTTATGAGCTTCAAATTCTTCCTCGCCCTCTCTCTTCACACTAGCATCACTTCTAGTCTTCGCATACTGCAACTTCATTTCCTTTCCAAAGAGTTCGAACCCCTGCACATCATCAATAGCTTTAGTAGCGGAATCCGCATCCTCAAAGACTATGAAAGCTTGACCTTTTGCTTTAAGGTTTGTTTTGGCGACGATGTCGAGAATGGTGCCATATTCGGAGAGGAGTTCTCGAAGTGCGGTTTCGAGAGCAGGAATCTTAATGCTTTCGTTGAGGTTGGAGATGTAGAGACTGTGTGTTGGGAAGAGGGTGTTTGTTAGCTGGTTTCTTTGTATGCGGATGGAGATGCGGGTTGGGGTCGTGGGGAAAGGGGGAAGAGGGAGGCTAGGAACGTGTCGGGGTGCTATTTCCATCTCAGCCCATTCGA
>JWJB01010415.1:0-17611 GCA_000812895.1 Rutstroemia sydowiana
ACGATATCATTACGTTTTGTGAAGTTCCAGAACGTTGCAAGTCTGGTGCTATTCATCGTAGATGGGGATGGAGAAGGCGAGAGAGTGCGCGTAGATAGACTTAGGATTATTGGCGAGACGTGCGAGAAACGCGATCCTGAAAAGTTGGAGAAGATTAATCACTATCATTGAGGATGAGGATACTGGAATGAGACATGACGTGTTTCTAAACAGCAAAGGTCAATAGTCATCCCTAGAGTAGTGTATGGTGAGTGAAGCCCCTATATTACCAGTAAGAGATAAAAATGCTGGATTCAATCATTTCCAACCTTTATTCAAGATTCAATAATTATATTTCATAAACTTATTGTTCATCTTTCATTTCAAAAAAAGCTAGGCTCCATAGGAATAGTTTTCTGCATTCACGTCTTTTCTAAGTTGTACTCTTTATCGAGTTCAAATCCAGCTTTTATTACATATCCTTAGGACGACACAATTTCTTGATTAAAATCTTATAAGTGTTCGTCTCTTTGAATGATAACTTATACCGCTGTATCACCACAATACGGATAAGAAGTAACAAAAGCTAATGAAGAATATTACCTTCCTTCCATACCAAACCACTTCGATCGACAGATGCTTGCTCCGACAAGCATGCACAAAATATAGATGGGCTTCTCTCCCCATCAAATTAAACCATTGAATGATCCAACTCAAAACAGATACACTCATTCACACGCTCTGCCTGCAATTCCAACTCCGTCTTGTAAATTCTCTCCATCATCTCAAACACAGTTTCGATGCCTTCTTCCACAGCAGTCACATCTAACCTGGACTCCGCGTGGCACAATACCCGCGAATATTCATCACAAACCTCCGTTATCTTATCATCGACCTGCCATCCATTTTCGCCTCTTGCCTCCATATTTAGTAAACCCTTTGCTAGTCTCTCAAAGCATGAGAAGATTATTTTGGCGGATGAAAAGATCTTGAATTTGCTGACGTGAACCAAATCAGACACCGGCACATCTAATTGCTGGTTGAGTGGGGTAACACTGAATTGATGCTTGTAGTCATGGCATCTCTCCCAGTAAGCGGCCCATCTCGCACAGAGACATGTGTGCTTATCAAAGGATCGCGGATGAAACGTAGTAGATCTTTCGCACTGTGAAGGTGTTGAAACGGGAACAGCCGGTAATATGCAATCATGGTCTCTGATTGGATGTTGCTGGTGGGAGTTCGACATCGTTTGCGGTGTAAATTTTCTACGATATCCTTCAGACAACCTTTTAAGGGCTTTCCGGGTCGATGTTGTTAACCTTTCGTATGCTTGTCCGAGCCGCTTGTATTGTCCAGGCTCTAGTGAGATGTAGGCAAAGACACATAGAACAAATCCGATAACAAATCGTGGGGTAAAGAGATCTACGATCTTGGGGTTGTAGAAGTAGCGCCCAATTGGTAGACTCAAGGTCTGGAGATAGCTTATAGCTGGATTACGGAAGAATGTCTTGAGGGTGAAAGTTTCGATCCTTCCTGCGTATGAATCTCCCTCTACTGAAATCCGTCCTTCAACAGCACGTCGATTGCATCCAGCGCAAAGCCACTTTGCTACTCCCTGAAGGACGAAAAACAATATAAGCCGTCTAACAGGTTTATTAGGCGATCCGCAACCAAGATTAAAAAGCCTTCAAAACTGTGATGTAGCGCAACTAAGCTAGATATGTAACAAATAGCATAGAGGGAAATTTCAAAGAGCCCCAACCAGTATCTATTCGTATTGGTATTTGTAGGGTTTTGCTCTTGCAGGATTTTGCTCATGCTGAATCTTGGAGGGATATAAAGAAGAAGAAGCTATGGCGACGCAAAATCATGGATACTCAATAATGATATGAAATGACAATGTGGGTTTATTCCGTTCAAATGAGACGATGATAGTTGAGAAAAAGGTCGTTGTACTGGCTTGAGGGTAGGATAATGGAAGAAGTTGTTTACCTACCTAGGTATCTACCACCTAACCACCTTCCTAGTACCTACCTACCTGGGTAGATACGTAATTATTCCAAACCATCGAGGAAGGAAGGACTGAAAAATATATATCGCATACTGTATACAATAGAGGCAGGAATAGCTCATCAGAGGGTGCAATTAATATATCACCACTTGTAAAAATTTGAGAATATATAACAAATCCCAATGTTTGATTGATTCTTATGACATCAAGTCAAATCATTTTCTGAATGAAACTTGAACATTGTAATCCAGAAATCTGAGCTTGAATAAACCAATATTTAATAAGTTATATAGGTAGCTGGATATTGTGCTGCGATGACTTATCTTAACAGACCTTGATAATAGAATCAATTAAGGGTCTTAGTTACCCCTTTGCTCATCACAATGAATATTTAAGTAGATATCTACTCACTACATGTCGCCGTCGCCGTCGTCGAGTCGTAGATAGATATCATATACGGTATATGGTTCGATTCATTTGTAGAATATGCTAACCTTACGCTACCCATGAAAATGCAATGCAATGCAAAGGGCCGGGCAACAATAATAAATACATAATAGCGTACGATACTTTTTTGATAAAGTAATAAAGTTGGATATACTTTCCTAGTCAGTCCATGTGTCATGGCTATTTTATTGGTATTCGGCACTTCGGCTCTATTATGGTACTTGGTAGTTATCAGTTTGGCTTTTAAAATTAAGAATGAATAGATAGGTAGTTCTACCTGGTACTGGTACTTGGTTAAATGAGTGGAGAGATTATTTTCAAACAATTGATATAAATATAAGTTGATATAACTCAATCAAAATTATGTATATCAATAAATTCTTTTTGCTTCCTTTTTCATTTTTCGATCGATCTTCAAAGATATTCAGAATATCATCACGAAAGAAGAAAAATTATAAGTTAATCTCAAACCTCTTACAGTATAGATTATTGGTTATTCTACGTTAAAAGTTCTTATAGGACTTGGCGTGGGGTTATTTACGGTCCCCACAAAGCTGTTTGGGCATACTGTACATACTGTACCGTATTTTCCTCCAGCTTTGCCACTTCTTATTATACTAGTTATATGCAGCTTATCAGCTCTTCTCTCATCTCCTCTACTCTCCTCTACTCTCCTCTCCGTCCTTTTTATTGAATCCTTGAATTTTGGTTACATGACGAGAAAAATTTAATTCTTCGTCAATTTTATAATAAACCTTTCTCACTCATAAAAAGCCTGCTTTTTTGGAATTTGATTTTTTCTCACGAGTTTAATTTTCATCACACCCATTCATTTATATTTGTTTTGTTTTCCCTCATTTTCATGCAATGATTCAATAATAATATCTGACCACCCAAAATATCCAAAACATTCACTATTCATCATCCGCCTTTATCACCCCGCTATCACAGCTGACTATATCACACTTCTACCTCACACCTGAACCTGACCTGGAATTCTTACATTCAATCTCCTCAATATAAAGCCTTTCCCGCGATCTTTCTGAATTCTCAGAATGCCACCAATTAAACTATATCCTGGAAACCTCAAACGAATAGACGATAGTCGCTGCAAGTGGAATATGCCATCTACATCATCCAATCGTATCGAGGTTTGGAGGAGTGAGGTTTCATCATCGCTCACATCTTCGGCGAGCAGTTCAGAGAAAAGTTCATCGCCATCGTTGAAAGAGCCAAAATTTTGGAAGAGGATTTTGGGCAGGAAGAATTCTACCGGGGAAAGGGCGAGCGGGGATCAGGGTGATTTGCAGGAAATTATGGGTATGGATCCGAATGTGTGTAGGCCGAAGGGGAAAGGAGAGGTCGACAGAACGGGCATGTATAGTTTGAAGAAGGATGAACCTTCTGGTCCAAAGAAGCTCAATGCTAGAGGCATGCCTATAGAAAGTGATGGTGGAAGCAGCATGTATATTGAAGGGCATGAGTGACGAAAGAGGAGAGGGCGATGCAGAGCACGGGGTGTTTACAGGGTGGAAGCATAAGCAATGGCGCTTATAGAAGCGTGTTTAGAGATGGCGCAAGGATATGTTATTGTTAGATTTGGTTTGCAGTCTGTATATTTTAGATGCAGTTTTCGGAGTATAATGGAGTGGATTGGGATAGGGTAGGGCTTGGGTACTGGTATATACCTATTTTAGGGAAGGTCGATTGTTGATATTTGGTACGGACAGTCATTCGCGGAGTCTGAATCCAGATATGACGCTTTGGAAGCAACTGTCCTGGACTGTAGGGACACATGCATATCATGCCGTTTTTGGAGATATATCATGTTTTTGAAGATCCAGTAGACCGATAGAATCTATTCTAGAATGTCAGATTCTGCTTCTAGACTTTTAGTGATAGGTTTGATTGACCAACCTTGATATAGTGGTGAATATGTACTCAGCAACACATCTATATATAAATTGTAACCTACATTAAGAATTTAAGAGTGAATCCTTTCTTCAAAAATATTAGAATCTAAAAATTATAGAAATTAATACCGATCACGTGCAGATACAATTATCAAAAGTCGAACCGGCAAACTCCAACCGATGAGGTGCTGTACATGTCTTCGCCTTGATTTCTCAGCATCACCAACAATTTTCAGTGTATAATTTTTTCCGAAATGTCGAAAACGGTACAGATCGCATCACCAGCACAATTCAGCGGGCTATTAAAGAGTTCGAGAATAGTTGTAGCAGATTGTAAGCTACCCCGCCAACCCCTCCTGTTGCATGTTCCATCAATCCAACAAATCTCCGGTTCTCCCTTTCTCCATGACGGCTCTAGCTAATATCTCGATGACTCGATAGTTTACGCGGATTGGTGTGCACCATGTAAAGCTATTGCGCCTTTGTACGAGCAGCTGTCTCAGCAGTTGTCTCGACCGAATCAAATTACATTCACTAAGGTGAACGTTGATACGCAACCTCAAATTGCATCTACGCACAGTGTTACTGCGTAAGTGTTCTTTGGTCGGCAGATGTGACCTTTACTGACGCGATATGTTCATAGCATGCCGACCTTCATAATCTTCAAACAAGGAAAAGAAATCGAGAAAATTACAGGCACCGACCCGACCAAACTTCAAGCAATTGTCAGGAAGTTAGCCGCAGAGGCCGAGGGAAGCTCTTCGTTTGCGGGTGGTTCGGGTACTGGTGAATGGCGCACTGGAGATCTGCCAAAGGGTTACAGTGATGTAACGGATCAGGTTGATGTCAAGGGACTAGAGCTGCTGAATGCAGATAGTGAGTTTGGTGGTGTGCGAACCTTGTTTGAGTCGAGCAAACCAACCGGTCTGCAGAAGGGGAAAGCATCGGAAGCAAAGACAAAGGACTGGGTTGAGAGCGATACAGATGAGCAGCTTATGCTTTACATGCCCTTCCAATCTACATTGAAGGTTCATACCATACAAGTGAGTTATACAATACGTTGCGCAACTTCCGCCCACTTTACTAACACATCTCAGATTACATCGCTCCCACAAACTCCCGAAGAAGATGACGAAGATGATGTCCCCATGAGACCAAAGACGATACAAATTTACACAAATCGAGCTCACATTCTCGGATTCGAAGAAGCAGAAGATGTTCCTGCTGCACAATCAATCACATTAGAAGCTAAGGATTGGGATGCTACTGGTACAGCCACGATATCATTACGTTTCGTGAAGTTCCAGAACGTTGCAAGTCTGGTGCTATTCATCGTAGATGGGGATGGAGAAGGCGAGAGAGTGCGCGTCGATAGACTTCGGATTATTGGCGAGACGGGCGAGAAACGCGATCCTGGAAAGTTGGAGAAGATTGATCACGATCATTGAGGATGAGGATACGGGAATGAGACATGACGTGTTTATGATTATGAGATGAGATAAAGGTTGAGAATGATATCAGTGAGCGAAGCGGTTGCACAAGGCATGGTTCTAGTAGCATTATTGAGGCATGGATGGCGTTAGCAAGTGCGCGATGAGTTCTGCTCTGGCGGATAAATGGCATTACATAGTAGGCATACTTGACGAAGAGAAAATTTTCGGCTTCAACTCTTGATTTCGATTCCATACAGTGACTGAGACGGTGAGAAGAAGCATTGGTTTGAGAAAATTTGTATTCTAAGAATCTATATCGCATATTTACTATGATCATCTCAACGTTGAAAAACTGCAGCGCAGAAATTTTCAACGACACAAGATAACCTCAACCACCCAGCTCCCAAAACAAATTCCACCAGACCAACGCTTACATTCCTCATCCTTCTTTCAATTGAAGAATAAAACCAACCAAAAAAAATAGATAAGAAAAAAAAAAAAAAATGTCCCATCTCCCATCCTACCCCCTCATCCACCAACCGTTAAAAATGCCAGGCCCATTACAGACAAACCGACAAGATACAGCCTGCGATAATTTTTTCTTTTGATCGAAAAAAGATCGCGCGATGAGAAGCGTTCAGGAAGAAAATGGTTTTGCAATTGGGTTTTTTCTGTGGTACGATTGACACTCTGTTTTTAATCGTAGGATAGTATACTTTCGTATGAGATATTACAGAGCAACTTGGGGTTTGTAGATCGTACCGCCGCACGTTGAAGAAGAAAAGGTTTTGGAAATGGGGGGAGAGGAAGGGTTTATATAGGGTGGGAGGAAAGAAAAAAAATTAGTGCTGTGGGGGACGCTAGGGGGGATTGGGGTTAGGGTGGAAAACTTACTAGTAAGTTGGTTGGAATTTTGGTGGGTTGTTCCGAGGTTTGGGTTTTTTGTCTTTCTGCTTTTGCTGCGTGTGGTACCTGGTAGTTGGTTATGGCGATGGTCTTCCTTTTTCGTCTGCTGTCAGATAGATGTAGGTAACCGGGGTCTCTGCTCTTTTTCTTCATTTGTTGGCTTCATGATTTGATCTAAGTCTTCATCTAGAACTTCTGTACGTACGAAGTACTAGTATAGTTCTATTGTAGTGCATTTCGCATGGTCAATTAATCCAGGTTAATCAAACCAACATACGCCTACAATACGGTAGTAGTTCCATCTGAAGTAACTATAAATTACTACTTGGTTTCGTCCTATCTAACAGTTTAGATCGATTCAGTGTGGCCTATTATTTCTAAGAGTCGTATTGCAACGTTGGCTGTCTTGTCCTGAGAGCTTTTGTTGCTTCTGAATTGGCATCTACTGTCGTGTTGATAAATTAGGGAGGTTTTTGATTGCAAGTGTTTTACAAAGTATCGAATACTTTGAGCAACTTGGTTTACTAAATTTCCCCCATTGTTATGGCTGGTTATATCTCATACTAGCCTTAGCCAAACTGTTCTAATGTTATTGTCATGTTGTCGCTCTCGTCCATGATTCCTCTCTCATCGTCTGCACGAAATTCAGGAGATTAGGATGTCAATACATCATCTGATTACGGGAATGGCCCAAGATACCACGGTGCAGTTGTGGAAATAAACCACTGTCCGCAGTATTTTTTTGTTATTTTGTTATTTGGTATGCAAAAATCAAAACCCAAAAATCCAAAACGCCAAACAAATTCCAAATACCAATTCCAATTTCCAAATCAAAAACGCCAAACAAATTCCCAATTGTAGTGTCAAATTCATTTTAAAATCAAAAATGACAAACATATTCCAAAATTCCAAATCCTAACTCCAAATCGATCACAAATCCCCAAAACGCCATTCAAGACTCAATATCCAAAGGATCCATCGCTACCTTTCCTTTTATGCGCATACCTCTCTACTCGATTGACCAGATCTGTCATTCGAGCTGTTGTTTGCCGGTTCGCTGATAAAGGATATGCTCCGCGGTGTGTTGAAGGATATATGGGCATCTTTCTTGTTGGATTCGTCGTGGAAGATATGTTATTGGTGACGAGACTGTACGATATCATGCTTGCTCCTATCCTGTATGTTTGCCCGGTGAAAAGTTCGCTGTTAGGTCCATTCGATGGCTAATGGTTCGGTGGATGGGGGGCCGGCTAACTGTTACTTTTCGAGCACTCGTTGTCTTTCGTGTGTGTAGTAGATGAAGAAGCACTTGGGCTGGTCTTTGACTTGATCCACTAAGCCTGTTGTCTTTTACCAGCAGGTCCACCTTGTTGTGCTGTCTGTGGTGGTGGTGGGCGTTTTCGGCCACGGTCACCGCCCCGGGAGTCCCTTGTTTGTGATGGGCTTCTGCTCCTTTGTTGTCCGGGTGGTGATGAAGCTTGCCTGGCCCCATATTGGAGTTGCGATTGCTGGGATTGAGGTTGTTGGAGTTGTTGTCCTGTGATGAATTTTAACCATCTTTTTTGCATGTCTTCGTCTGTTATTCCAACAGCAGAGCAAGTCAATAGGAGAGTTTGGATTCTTGGATCAAGTTTCACAGCTCCATTTTGTACTCTGATTCCGAACTTAAACATGATTAGCAAGTGCGTTTGTAGAAATGAAACCTGTATTCAAACATGATGTTGAAATCAGAACGTCAATTACATACCGGGTTCTCCTTTACTACACAATTCCAATATGCAATTGCTACATCCTTCGATGAGGTGTCTGCTGGAAACCATGCGAATGCAAATTAATTTTTTTCTGCGAAAGCATCCATGAGATCCGGTATCACGCCTTCCCACATTTTGCGAAATCGGAATTCCAGCCCATAACGATTCAATAGTTTTATCTTTCTTATATCGTCAATCAATTCAGTGATCTGTGGCACATGATTCTTGAACTCCGAGACCTGGTCGAGAGGCCTCGTTTCCGTGGGAGTCACCGAGCGAGACCGGTCATGCTGGGCAAGAGAAGGTCTAGATGAACCTTGCGATCTGGGATTGCTAGGTGTGTTGTTATTTGTCATGCTCAAGTTGCCGTGTTGACTTTGGAAAGAACGAAGTTAAATCAATTGAACCGTCTTAGTAATGTTGAAAATGGAGTTGATACGTTTTGACGGAATTACGAGATTGAAGATTGAATTGTAAGTTTTTGGATGTCTGGTCTTTTACATTCGACGCAACCGCATACTTTTATACCTCTAGGTATGGATACCAACTTCGAGAATATGAAAACTTTTCCTTGCAACACCAATTTTTATCGGAAGGCTACATTGTGGTCACAATTACCAAATTCTCACGGTGGATATACATTGTGCCTATCATTGGAAGATTTTGGATGCCATATGGCTTCAAAAATGGCCGATTCGGGAGCTCCGTCTGCAATTTTTCCCTACTACGTCAGTTGTTGGTATATGATACATTGTTGTCTTTTTTTTTCTTAAGAGATATTAGGAAGCTATCAAGACGAGGGAAATTTGCGCAATCGTTGCTTGATCATACTGCTCTCTAGGAATGGAGGTCTCCTTGTAAGCTTGACTGTTTGCATATTAAGAATTGAGTTTGGAAACCAACGAGAAGAAATACGATTCGATATTTACCATCAGGGCTGAGGTAAGCAGGAACAGGGTGGCGAACCCTGAGAAAATCCTTCGAATTTGTGTTTGTAGCCGCTGGGAGTTTAAATTTAGATTTAGTGGAAGGGCGTCTAGATTCAGTTTCTAAGAGGAAATATTAAAACTAATACTAATTGGGTATAATACTGCGCCCTGTAGTGGTTTAAAGTTTGAGTTGACGCTTTGTGGTGTGGTAGAGAGTTGTTGGTTAGGTCGACTTGAAGGATTGTGTGGGTTCTGTTGGTATCTCCATCTTAATTGATACCTGCTCCTGGTATTGCTCCTACTGCTGTTTCCTACTACTGCTTCTACTGCTGTTCCCACTTCTGTTCTGTTGTGGCTTTATGTTTGCTACTGTGGGATTTCGATATTGCTGGACTGTTTGATCAGAAACATTACCGTAAGTTAATTGATGACTGAGAATTCGAAACTACGCGTCATATCCAAGGAAGGCTTGTAGAAAGGGATTGTCTCCAACTCAAAGATCACAATGCCACATGGGTTGTTTGATACGAACATGTTCTCGTTTTGTGACTTTGGTTGTTGGAAAATCCTTTGATCAGTACTTCTGTGTTATCCTTCATACGCATGCATGAACCAGTGCACTGGCATAAGAAGGCAGAACTTCATTGGGATTTGAGGGAACCTGAGTTCAATTTAATTTAACATTGTATGTAAGTAATGGATAGTTGGTTGGCTGTTTATGTTCACTTCGCATTATCTTTGGTGTTCACTTCCTTCCGCTAGAGAGCCCCACAATCCCAATGCCTGACTAGGATCAACGCAATATGGTTGATATCAATACTAATATACCACTTGAGGCATGTGTCGTCTCCCTGAATAGGTAGCTATAAATTCCAGGGTATCGCTTCTCTCCTGATAACATCCACTGCCATATCTATAAGTGTTTCTTCCTCCCTCTAACCATACCCAAATCATCCCCAACTCTCTCACCTTCACCCCCAACAATCAACTTCAACGTCTCCTCCCCTTCATCAGCTCTTCTTACCCTCTGAACCTAACCTTACAAATCCCTCTCCAAATTCCCGATCTCTCCACACCCACTCCCATACCTCCCATCTCCTCCCTCCTCAATTCCAACACAGACATCTGACCCATCTCCCCCCACAAGCACACCCAAGAACTCCAATGCCAAACACCCCCTACACAAGCAACACCATCGCCGCCAATATCAATAATACACTCCTAAACGCCAGCTATATCATACCTCATAACCGCTACACTAACTTCCATCATCATTCCCTCTTTTACCTGCGCCGCGAAATATACCACTACACTCTCATACTCATCTGTATCATGTCTCGTGAGATTCGCGAAATTGATATCATCCGACGGGACGGCGAACCACTGCGAGCTATCATTCGGGAATGATCCGGAAGAAGAAGATACAGGAGGTAGAGGGTACTAGTAAGTGGCGAATCAGGAGGTAGTACCGTAGGAACAAGGTCGAGTGGTGAGGGAGAAGAATCATAGATCACGGAATCCATAGAAGTTGAATCCAGCACCAAAATATCTAGCAGACATTATTTCCATGAAATCAAACCAGCCAGTGAAAGTCCCAATCCCAAAATTCAAATAGTTCAATGTTGCATCATACTTCATTAAGCCGAGCCATGTCAGTGTGCCTATAAAGTGCAGATAGATAGACTATTATCTACATATGTAACGACTGACTACTGCCAGCTAGGTAAGTTGTGGTATGGAAAAAATAGAATCTAATGCACACGGTTCAATGAATCCATAAAACGCTAATGAGTATTCCTGCCCATATAGCCTCACAATCGTTGTAAGAGTTATTTCGATGTCTAGTATATCATAAATCATACCAATCATATCGCCGAATAAACCCAATCGACATGTCCGCATGAACAAATCCAATCCAGCACTGAGCTTTGCGAGAACCCAGTAACATGCTGCATGGAGGCCGTGCAATCTGCTTCCCTATTAAATTCCAAAATGGATATAATGCTCCCACCAACCAAGTGCTCCTAAATAACCAAGTGACCATTACACCCTGTAGGTAGTATCGACATAACCAAGCCCCGTCCCTAGTGCCTTTGAATTTCTCTACAATACTTTCAGAAAAACAGATAGACTAAGCGTCTAACCCTCTACCACCAGCCTGTATCACCAAAACACTTCCCTTCACGCCACTGCTGACTAAACACTCTGCAACCACACCTATCGTCTTACGCATATCTTTTCCTGCGTCATTGCTGATTCCCTCCGCTAACATCAGAGCTCTGGCCATAGAAGATCTACCCCTACCAACGACAATCAAATCGCCTGCATTTCGAGGACTTTGTCCTAGCTCTGCTTTGGCGTGTTGTAAGCAATCGCTAAGTGGTTTTGATGTTGAAACATCAACAAAAACAACCCTACTCGCCAAAGCCGTAGGAAGTGAGTCTTTCAACATTTGAAGAAGATTGGTATCATGTGCGGTCGCCATGTGAAAATCTTCAGTATCGACAGGTTCTGTGATACGCAAAGCAGCAGAGCCAGAATTGTTGCCACGTTGCGAAATGCCACTTGACGTGCCAGGGCGAGAAGCATGGGCAGACGGAAGCTCAATGGGAAGCTTCATGTCTTCGTCAAATTTGGTGGTGAAGTGAACAATAGTGGCTGTGATATTACTGTTTTGGGCGAGTTGGATAACGAATCGAAGAGCAACTCGATCATCGACACCACCAAAAAATGGGAAGAAGATATGATGACTGCGATCTGCAACTGGAGGAATAGCATCCGAGCGATGGCTACGAATGCTAAGACGGCTACTGGTTGGGTGGAGAGATCGGGACTGTTGCATTGTGGACCCACCAAAACCACGATTGATGAAGACGGCCGTGTTGCAAGTGGCATTTTCAAGAGACTTTTGAATAAAGATATCTTGCAACCCACTTGAAAACGACTCGTAGTTTGCATCAGCAACCGGATTACCGCCCTCCGTCCATGGAATTAGTAGCAAATCAGAAAAGTGATCTGCTGCTTGAGTAGTCAGGGCTTCAGCATAATCGCTTTCTGGCACAACTGAAACGCCACCAGATACAGCAATATTGTTTAGCTGAGCGAATGTTCGAAAGGCATTAACAACTGGATCACGATAAGTGAAGTCGTCAACTTCGGCCATTACTGACGAGGTACGATCCGTAAGCTCTAACATACGCACACCATGGACCTCGAGTGGCCGCTTTCTCTGAAGAGCAGCAGATGACTTCTCTGCATCTTCATTTTCCTTGACTGTCTCGAGCTCAGACCTTGATCGATGGACTTTTGTGACCTTAGTTGTATTGTCCCCACCCAGAAGCGCAATGAATGTAAACAAGCTAGGAAGGCTGTCGAGTCTAAGGTAAACAAGAAGTCGACGAATTTGAGCATTTTCAAGTTTGTCAATCGACCGATCCGGCGTGTATTCATCTCCCTCCGATAAGAGGCGATTCCCGTCCCAGTCAATCTCCCCTTTCTTCCAGGCCTCAAGTTTCTTTTGATACCATGGAGGATATAAAGCGGCCGTCATTGGGGTTGTCGCAACAGTTGTTACGAGCGCCATTACAACAAATATTGTGAAAGTTCTGGTAGAGAGGATCTTTGCTTGTAGCCCAATATTCTGTTCCAGTCAGCCTTGACACAGATTCATTTTGGATTAAACATGTAATTTTCTTACCAAAACGATGAGTTCCACTAAACCTTTGCAACTCATCAAAACTCCAATGCTTAAACTCTCGCGCCAAACAAGCTTGCAAGCTTTGGCTGCCAGTGTACCACCTATTATCTTCCCAGCAAATGCAACCACAATGACTGCGATGACATATGCCCATGTGATACCATCATTTAGTAACCCAAGGTTAGTACTCAACCCAGAAAGTGCGAAGTAGAGCGGAAGGAACAAAACAGCTACAAGATCTTCGATTTTCTCTGTGATCTTGATAGCAAAACCACCTTCATGGGGACAAATCAAGCCGACAAGGAAAGCTATGTTTATGGTCAGCAAGAAGATCACGCCAGGTCAGTCACTCAAACTTGCCTCCAAAAATGGGATGAACCCCGATGATACCGGTGAACCATGCGGATGTAATAACCATTAGAATAGTCAGAGCAACCATACTCTGCGATGGGCCATTTTCTAGACTCCCATTGCGCCGAAGAATCCAGCGGAAACTAGGCCGAACGGCAAATACCAAGAAAAGAGCCCAACCAATGCAGACCAGCAACACCCATAATGCTGCGAGGCCTGATCCATTGTTCACTAGTGCTACGCAGAGGGCCAGTAGAATCCAGCCAACAACGTCATTACCTACTCCAGCAGCAAGTACCGTGACTCCAACCGGCGTTGACAAAAGTTTCAGCTCTGTAAGTATACGACATAGTACTGGAAAGGCTGTAATCTGAATATACGTATTAGCAACAAGGAAAGTGGAAAGTAGAATGGACTACATACTGCAAGTGCTGTCCCGACAAATAACATGAAAACCCCGAAAGAGATGGGCACAGTTCCCGGATCATCGTGAAACTGATTATATATACCCCATGCAAGTGCGCAACCTAATCCAAAAGGTACCGTCATTCCAGCAAATCCTACAGCTAGCGCAACACGCCAATTGGAGAGAAAAAGGCTCATATTGACTTCAAGCCCCACTAAAAAGAGAAAAAGTATCAACCCGAGATTGGCGACGTTACTCAGTATCGGCATAGAAAGTGTGGGGAATATAGCATCTTGGAAACCGGGTATGCGCATCATCACCGAGGGTCCCAAAATTATACCACCAATAACTTCTGCAATAACTCGAGGCTGTCGAAGTAATGATAATGGGTAATGAAGGAGCCGACAGAAGATGATGATTATGCCTGCCTATAATTCAATACATGTTAGCAAAGCATATCCAATGCGGTCACAATGGTTCGAGCAAGTTTGTCGTAATCCGCCTTTAGGCAGATTGGAGATATCCCATAGCATGGCGATGTACCATTCCATCCATGCCATGAAGGTACGCCTCAGCCAAAGAACCGGCAGATGACGATACAATTCAGTGGGTAATTTGGGAATTATGCACATACTTGAATGATAAAGAGGATGATTGGATTTGATGCACTATAGGTCGTAGGATTGCCACCTTCCAAAATTCCACCTTGAGGTGCTGCACGATCAGCAGCCGCAGCTGTTGCGATCATTGTCGCGATCACCAATAAAAGAGTCGCCATGGCTGTAGTAAGATGCAAAATGTAATTATCATAAAGAAGGTATTATCCCGAACGCACAGCGCACATCGAAAGAAGATTTGTACAAGAAAATGTTTTGTCGGGTTGATAATGTATCGGCAAGCAATATGTACGTACACTGCTAACAGTGAATCAAGATCTATGTGTTTGTCATCAACAAAATGTAGCAAAAATCATAATCAAAACATATCAAAGATGCGATGTAATAGAATGTATATGAAGGGATGAAAGAGGCTGGGGGCGTACCTTTTTTTCTAACTCAAAAGTCAAAACTTCATTCAAGGATTGTCAGAAGGTTTCCAAGGATACTCTACCAAGCTCAAGATTTAACCTAATACTTATTTAGTATGAAGTATTCCATATGCTTCTTGGCGATAGAATATTATTAGGTACAAAATACCATACTAGGTAGATCAGAAGATATAGACACTAATATAATAATAAATAATTGTTTGTAAATACTAGTAATGATTGATATTTGAGGTCATTTTGACAAAGTCGTTTGTTCTGTTTACTGCTTAAGTAGCTGAAGTGAATATCTATGTACTAGATTTTATTGAATATTTTGAATGATTAATATCAGAGGAAGTTTGGCGGGGCAGAGCTGGTTATTGGGGAAATTGCGGGGGTTAGTGTGAAAAAAAATAGATCTAGATGTCATTTCTTTGTTTGCTGGGTTCTTTTTCGTTCCTTCCTAGTTCTCCAGTGTCAAAATAGATTGTCAAGAAATAAATTGCTTCAAAAATGCCCAGGTGTATCAAATCCTTCTATCTCTTCATGTAACTGGCGGTGAAGGTTGATACGAGAGAATGCGAGAGATCCCTTTACCTTTTACCTCCGCCACTTGGAGAAGCCTTTAATCCTTTTTCATATTTACCTACCTATTTAGGTACATGTAGGATTGGCTCAGCTTCCTAGGTATTCTCCCTCCATCTTTGTTTTACATATATCCCACCTTTTGTTTGTATTGATAATTAGTTTTGTCTTGTCCTCATGATCTCTTTAAATGCGAGCCTGGCCCAAGGATATGGTACTATTGTCCGATTCCATGAAGCTGGTACCACTAGAACTGGTAAGAAAGATATCGATAGGTAAATATTGTAGCCCGTGTTGGGGGAGTTATCAGCTTAAAAGCTACGACAGGCATATATAGCCCGTTCGCATTCGCCAAAATTCAGGATAAATACAGTAGCTTCTTTTGAGAACGTGGTGAACACGTTGTGCTTGAACATGGGTGTGATAAAAACTATCGAATGAGAATACAGGATCCTATACTTTGTGGCGCGCAATGCGGGACGGATCTGACGGAGAACCATGAATGAAAGCAGAGTTCCGAGTTGGTTTGGATGCAATGCAATGCCCTTCTTTTACTTAATCAATTCATAGACCGCCCAGATCGACCATGAGGCTTTGCCAACCTTAATCATCATTTTGTGATTGTGGCAATTGTTTGCATTGCCAAGAAGTTCGACGTCGTATGCGACTACTGCATTCGTTATGCACCGATTGTTGGGCTTATTATCACTACGAAAGTAGCATATCGGATTCCAGTCCCTAATTCTGGATCGTCTATTTTGTCTGGTCGGTGCTGAAAGCCACATTCTTGGCATTGACTTACCTTGTTGCAAAATATTGATGCTGTCCTAGCGGTCGCCTCTCACGCTGATATTGTTGATAAGCTGTCTTACCGCCCGTACCGTCGGGTTTCCAGCCGCCTCAGGTGCAAATGACTCTTTTCGTATAATATTTGTCATTTGGGCACGAGGTAAGATCTCGTGAGATCGAACTGGGTTTTGATAAGATTCGCATTCAAGTCCAGGTCTATCTATCAGCAAAGTATGGGTTAAAAGAATTGTAATTGTGTTTTGATAGAAATAGCGATTGAGTTGGGCATCGGCACCATACCCCACACAAACGCGGGGTACTGTAGTACCGTTGTCTAGCTGGCTTAGGATATAGAACTATGGGTCGCAACATATGGGTCGGAATCTTGGTCCTTTATCTACGAAGAAATCCCCGAATTCGACAGGTCGCTACGATGGTACGCCGTTATATGTGTACGTACCAATCAGAGAATTGCAAAATGCATTTCAAGATATATCACATTGTAGCTTGGATTTTTGTGAGCAAAAGATGCGGGCGGACAAGTGCTTTCGAGATAGCTTTGGGTCTGACTCTAAAAATTCTGATTATAATTTGGTACACATAGAATAGGCAAGTCTAACAGTGACTGCCTTTCTTGCTTTAAAGTGATACATGAAACAAAAATTCGATCACGGCAGAGCATACTAGTTTTGAGGGGTTTACATATACTCAAAGATTGTACGCCGTGCTGGTAAGCCGATCCAAGCCGTGTCTCAACGGTTATGCAGGTAATGAGGACTATACATTTAAGGGGGAGATAAGTGCATGGTTGCGTTGGTTCCTGTGGATATGGTGAGCGGCGTGTTTTAACTGCTTAAGAATGGATTCACGCCGTAGCCGGGGAAGATATGTTGGTCTTCAGCTGTACCATAAAGAGTAACATGTGCAATATAACATGGGCTTTTGTTTGTTTTTGATAAAGAAAAAAATATCATTGTATAACGGGGTAAGTATTGGCATGAATTTATGTTCCAAGGCTGCCTCAGCACAGCTAGCACTCGAAACGCCCCGCGTGGGGGGTTATTGGTATATATTGTAGCGGCATTTTCATCAAGATTTTCTTCGCCCGCCAAATGTTTTTCTAAACGTTAGGTGGTGTGTTTTATCATGATGGGAGAGATTCTTGACTCTTTATTCTTTTATTCTTTAATTGGCATTGGCATTGGCGGTCTAAAATGATACCCGGCGCGCGTTGGGTTATGCAGTGTGCATCTACTATCTACCAGCGCGCAGTTTTTTTCGCCTTGAAATGCCTGCGTCGAAAGCGCAAAGGTAACATTCAATCTTTAAATTTGGGTGATTGATTGTGGCAAATTCGTGATATTCTTAATCAATTATTATCGAGACC
>JWJB01010416.1:0-18646 GCA_000812895.1 Rutstroemia sydowiana
TTAGTCGTAATGCTTGGAGTGACGGTACTAATTGTTGTGTCTGAACTGACAGAGCTCAAAGCCGAAGAAGAGGAGCTGGTGATTACACCAACTTTCGTAGTAGTAATACTGACAGTCGAAGAAGAAGAGCTCGTCACTACACTTGCTTTCGTAGTACTGTATGTAACACTACTAGAAAGAATCGTGTGTGTATAGTGCACGGGGAAATAGAAAACCCCATACCTGTCCATTAACAAAGCTACTCTCATCACTAGCCAAAAACAACACAGCTTGAGCCTGCTCAATCGCCTCACCAAATCTCCCCGATGGGAAATGAATTTCACGTCTCAATCTCTTTGGCTTATCATCACCTAGCCAATCTTGAAGAAGAGGAGTATTCAATGGAGCAGGGCATAAAGCATTGAAACGGAATCCCTCTCTCGCATGCACAATAGCCAATTCTCTTGTCATTGCAAGAACGGCACCCTTTGAAGCTGTGTATGCTAATTGAGGGGTTGCGGATCCGACTAATGCTACCACAGAAGCAGTGTTAATGATAGATCCCTTGGTTTTCTTGTTTTTGCGCATGGAAATCACGGCGTGTTTGCAACCGAACCAAACGCCTTTGACGTTGATGGCTTGGGTGAGATCCCAGATTTTTTCGGGGGTGTCGATTGCGTCGGCGTCATCAGCGTGCATTATTCCGGCGTTGTTGAACATGATGTCGATTCCTCCCCATGATTCAAGGACATTGACGGCTGCTTCAATGTCTGCTTCTTTCGATACGTCGCATACTTTGGTTTCGACCTTGTGGGCGGATGGGACGAGTTGCTTGAGTTTGGTGGAGGCTTTCTCAAGTGCGGGGGCTGAAATATCTAACATGAGGACATTGGCACCTTCTTTGGCGAAGAGGATACATGTTTCTAGACCGATTCCTCTGGAGTTTTGTTAGTCTTTTGATGGATATTATGATGCATGATTTGTTCTGAATATCCACAGAGAGTAATTGTACACTTCTCCGCCCATGCCTTGCAGTCCTTTGATCTCACTGTTGAAGGCCCACAATTTTGAAAATCACGTGTGGGGTAAGGACAAACAAAAGCTTTTCCATAATTGAAACACCATACTGTGGCCATTTCGTGGTACTTGTTCCCAAGGTAATATTGGGCTCCCGGACTGTCGCAGCGATATGGAGTATTCAAACTTAGGAGAAAAAAGTTGAAATCGTTTTTGACTTACCCGGCAGCACCAGTTACGATAGCATTCTTTCCATGCAACCTTCCCATCTGGAAACTATTGATAGTGGGGACCTTTCCGCTCGACATGGTGAATTCCTTTGGTATGAAAACTGATAATGTAGTTTATGCTGTTTTTGAGATGCTGTCAGTAGGGTTGCGAAGGTATAAAAACTACAAGTCCCAAAGACCAGCTCGCTCCGAATATCGGTTCAAACGCGACTATCGTGGTCGAAAGAAGGAATCTTACTTACCCTTTGTTTTCTTGTTTCTTGGTAGGTCGACGGCGACTGTAAAGTAGAATAGATTTGATATGAAGAATATTTTGTAAGATTCCACGATATAAAATAGGAGAATAAATAATTATGATGTACAAGGCTTCTGGTATGCAATTATAAATATGTGGATGCTGATGTGTCACTGGTTCCGGTTCTCGGTGCAGATTAGATTAAAGAAGAATGGAAGGGAAGAAGTTGTTATCTTGACACAAGTAAAGTTTATATGAGATAGATTGAAAATCATGCGAGACGACAACCCTTGGAAGATCCGAAGTTTTATGATATTTGGTAAGGTAAATGGAATTTTTATAGATTTATTATATGAAAATTGAGTGTAAATCTGGCATGATTTTATGGAAGGATTGCTGTTATTGTAGATTTTATGGGAGTCGCTGCACTGCAAAAAGATCAAATTTGAAGGCATTTCATATGTGTAGAATACGAATACCAGCAAAAGAAGGAACAAAAAAACCATCCCACCGTGGGGTAAAATTTCCTAAAGTGGGGATGAATTTGAGACAGCAACACCAAAATATAGATAGGACGACATGGTGAAACTCTCCTTATATACTCATATATTACCTATATAGGAAATTGATAAAAGACGACGATATACGACGACAACAATGATTAAAATATACGGCGGTTAAGTTAAAATAACTATTTTTTATGGATTTTATAATTCTTATTACACAAATACATTCATCATGACGTGGGAGAATCGGAGGAAATGGCTCTAAAGGGACGAGGGGCATTCAATCAGTGGGGAAAAAGATTAATTTTTAGTCATTTCTATTGCCATTTTAATTTATGCAACCATCATCCGAGTATTTACCAGGGAAATTTGGTCGAGAATGAGAATCCACAGCCAAGTATTGAATTAGAGCGGCATCATTATTCCCGATAAACCTTGTACTTAATCAGCACCAGACAAGCTCTTATCGTAAATAGTAAGACACAGCTTATAGACACACATAAATCGATAATCCCATTGGAGATTTGAAGTTGTAATTATTCATTCTTTTCTCCAACCTCCATTCTTTTTGAAATCACAACATTCAAGGACCACTTCTCATTATTCGAATTACACATCACTCGAATTCTATCTGTATACCTCTTAATTACCATCTGGAAAGAGGTGCATTCTCAATTGCGATTCAATAAAGTCTCCTCGACGACCCCTCACTCAACATGTTTTCTGTTAAAATCTGCAAGGCGGAACCTACACCAGAATGGCTATCTTCGCATAAAGAATGGGATGAGAAAACAGCAGAGAATCTCGAAGCATTACTCGAAAACGATACAAAGGTCAAATTGGCTGGAATTGATGTCGATGGAATCTTACGAGGAAAGTTGGTCTCCAAGAAGAAGTTTCTTGGCATTGCGAAAGAAGGCTTTGGATTTTGTTCAGTAATCTTTGGATGGGATATGCATGATCAAACATATTTCAAAGAAATGAAGATTAGCAATGCTGAAAATGGTTATCATGATATTATCGCAATTCCAGATCTTACCAGCTTCCGAAGGATACCTTGGGAAGATAATGTGCCTTTTTTTCTCATAAGTTTTTATGACCCAGATACAGGAATGCCGGTTTCGGCTTGCCCGAGAGGATTACTGAAGACGGCTGTGGATAAATTAAAAGCTCAAGGATTGGGCGCAATGGCTGGAGGTATGAATGTTTGTTCTGATTTGTGAGTATTACTGACCATTTCTAGCTGAGTATGAATTCTTCCAGTTCAAAGTCCCATCGAGTGATTCGAATGCACCTACCTCCGAAAGGAATACATCTTCCACTGCGACCTTCCTTCGAGACAATCCCGTCAATTCGTTACCCTCCTTAACAGAAGGGATGTTCGGATACAGTTTAACAAGGCCCGTACACAACCAAGACTATTACTACGGTATCTACGACGCATGCGAACAATTCAATTGTGGAATTGAAGGATGGCACACAGAAAGTGGACCCGGTGTATTCGAAGCCGCATTATCATTTGGGGAGATTCAACAAATGGCCGATAAAGCAGGTTTATTCAAGTCAGTTCCCACAATCCTCAACTTACTTGAATAATAATCTAATACCTGCAGATACGTGGTCAAATCAGTAGCAACAAAATACGGCGTCACACCATGCTTTATGGCAAAACCTCGACAAGGTCTTCCGGGTAATAGTGGTCATATGCATGTATCAATCGTCGATAAAGATGGAAAAAATCTCTTCGCCCGCGAAACCAAAGATACAGAGGCGAAATGGAAGGATATTGAAGGTCTTTCTGATATGGGTCGACATTTCCTCGCAGGTGTACTGGAAGGACTTCCAGATGTCATGCCACTCGTTGCACCTACAGTAAATTCCTACAAAAGACTCGTGGAGAACTTTTGGGCACCAGTAACCGTCTCATGGGGTCTTGAACATCGCGCAGCATCAGTCCGTCTAATCGCACCACCGACATCCAAACCGGGCGCAACACGTTTCGAAATTCGTGTACCGGGTGCAGACGCAAATCCTTTCTACGTTCTCGCAGCTGTCTTAGCACTAGGATGGAGAGGAGTAGAAAAGAAGTTGGAGATTAAACAACCACCGTTAGGAAAGGGTGAAGATGTAGGAGGAAAAGCGGATCCGGGGGTAAGGTTAGCGAAGAGTTTGAAGGAAGCGACGGAAAGGTTTATGAGGCCGGAAAGTATTGCGAGAGAAGTATTTGGGGATGAATTTGTAGATCATTATGGGGGAACGAGAGAACATGAGATTAGGCTTTGGGATGAGGCGGTTACGGATTGGTGAGTTCTTGCTAATTGATTTTGGACAATTGTTGTGTGGACACTTTGCTAACGAGGTGAAATTTAGGGAGGTGAAGAGATATATTGAGGCTGTTTAGTTGATGGATGGATAGATGGATGGATGGGCTTTTTATATATGCATATCATATCGTATACATTACATGGTGGGTCCTCGTTAGGAAGGAGTTTATAATTTAAGCTGGGTTGTGGGTGGTATTGGTTAGACAGACGTACATGTTAGACTTACATGAAGTTGTGTGAGTTATATAGAGAATTGATTTCCTTTATTCTCTGAATGGAAGATAATCATTGAATTGTTAAGGAGTGGTTTGAAAATTGGATTCATCAAGTAAGGGTTGAACAATAAGTTTTTATGAGTTTTATGTATTAAAAGAAAAATTGATGATTGAAGTTTGACTATTCCTCCAATCACAAAGGCGGCGCATTCACATCCTCCAAACACTGATCTACCCTCATCAACTGCTTTCCAGTTGCTCTAGCAATCTGAATGAACTGTGGTAAATACCCAACCGTCGTCTCATACAAATAATGCATAACAACTAAATTCCCTCCCTTATTAACATCACTTTGAAAATTCGTCACCTGCTTCTCAGGCGTATCACTCAACGCCCATAACCAATCCTGGACATCCACCGACCAAGCAATGAACTTTGAATTTGGAATCAAAGCTGCTAAACGCTGACGAATTCGCGCACCTTCTGTACCAAATGGCGGTCGGAAATACGTCGATGTGTGGCCCGAAAGGGTTGAAGATACGGCGGATATATCATTGTTCAGTTCCCAGTCTATGGATGCGAGTGTAGATAGTCCTTCCATCGGTGGATGCGTATATGAATGATAGGCGACTTGATGACCCTGGGAGAGCATATCCGCATACACGGTACTGAGATTGGTGCTAGCGTCTAAGAGGGCAGCGCCCACGGTAAAAAATGTTACGTGAATACCAGCTGCATTCACGGCTTGAATAACTTGTTGAGCTAGTTTTGGATCACCGTCATCGATTGCGAAAGCGAAGGAGTTGGGTCGTGTGCAAGCGAAGATTAGAGGGGCGGTCGGTAATTTACTAGGTACTAAAAAGTTGGAAGGAACCGTAGATACGAGTTCGATGAGAGAGATGATTGTGGGATCGCTGGTGAAGAATCCTTTGAGTGAGAGACCGATACTCGTTGTGTGGTTGATGTTGAAATGAGAAATGGGGATATAGATATCTGTTTTGGCGGGATTGGAATACCGGGATGCTTCGACTGAGTCCCAGGTGTAGGGGTAAGGAGCAGATGATGCGTTGCAGGTGGGATTGTGTTGTTGTAAGGCGATGGTGAAGGCGTTACTGCCGGTATAGGCTATATGAATATAGCTGTTTAGAGTGGGTGTCAGGTTGACACATGTGGAGGTGAGTTGTGTGTACCATGAAAGATCGGAGTTACCCTTCGTATTGATAGTTAATTTATTATTAGCTTGCGAATACGTAGTTGCATCATCACCACCATGATAAAAACCCAAATTATTAGAAGCCGCTTTTCCAAATGTATCGATAATATAAGCCGAAGGACCAGTAGTTGTTGCAATAGTAGAAGTTGGTTCAATAACAGGAACAGTGCTAGGAATCGGGTAAGCAGTTCCTGTACTTCCACAATAAAAGGATATGGGTCCCAATGTGATTGGATTACTGATACTCGAAAACAGAACCGATATCAAATGATCCGTATCCAATCCCTGAAACTTCGAAAAAGGAATCGTGTAAAATTTTTCCGTTCCATCAAATGTCCATCCTAAATCCTTCTCGGAAACATCCTTCGCTGTCGGATTACTCGAATCACAGGTGCTTGAAGTCTGTATCTCGATTCCCATTGTGGTGCCTTTGGGTGCTTTAATAGTCATTCCGATCCCACCGTAAATATTCGTAGCTTTGATACATCCGAACATGGTATACCAGTAAGAAGACCCCCCAGCAGCGGAAGTTAATGTTAGGTGGTTATTGGAGACAATAACAGATGTGCCGGTATCAACGCGTCCGGTAACGGCTAACATTGTTCCGTCATCGGATGAGGGTTGTAGCATAGCGTTGTAGAAAAGAAAGGTAAGACGTGATTGAGAGGCGAAATCATCGATTAGGAGATTCGTGCAGGTGCCAGCAGGAGCGGTTGCGCTCACACTGCTGGCGAGGACTTTAGTCGTAATGCTTGGAGTGACGGTACTAATTGTTGTGTCTGAACTGACAGAGCTCAAAGCCGAAGAAGAGGAGCTGGTGATTACACCAACTTTCGTAGTAGTAATACTGACAGTCGAAGAAGAAGAGCTCGTCACTACACTTGCTTTCGTAGTACTGTATGTAACACTACTAGAACTCAAAGAGCTTGATTTCGAAGAAGCAGAAGAAGAAGACACGGTTCCCTTATTCCCACAAACCAACTGCGTCTCCCCAATCTCCCACGCCCCATTCTTACTAAACGATTCCCACAGGAACCCCGAAATAGCATTCAAATTCAAATTCGCACCAGAAAAGCTACTGAATGGTATCGTAACCGTTTGTGTGGAACCCGTGATCCCTGAAATCGTCGTGTAGTAACTGGAATAGGTGGTTGATGTACAGGAACTCAGGGTTTGGAGTTCAAGTGTTACGGATGCGCCGGCTGGTCCTTTGATGGGGAATGTGATGGCGTTGTATTGATCTGTGGTTGCTTTTTCACAGTTGAAGGTTGTGTAAAAGTAGCTTGATGAGGTGGTGGAAAAGGTGATTTTCTTGTTCGCTGTGTCTGCTTTGAGAGAGGTCGTTGTACCGTCATCTTGTGGATGTTAGTTTGAACTGTGTAACTAAATTCTGAGCAATAGCAAGGAGATAAAGCAGCAACTTGTAAACCAGCGACTTCACAAATCCATACTCCAATGCCCACCTCCAAGGTAAAGACTTCTTCATTGAGAAGATTTATTTATCGAAATGACTCCCTGCACAGCATCCACCGATGGAGGGACAAAGCCTGGGAGAAGTCACATACCACTAGTCCATTGTCCAAGAGAATTACTATGACTCGCAAACTTCGCATAATCATCGATCACCAGATTACTCGAACAAGCAGCCCTCACTACCGTTGCAGCAGACAGCGCACCCCATATTACTTTCCTCATCGAAACCTTCATCATTACTATACCAGCCAATTCAATTCAAATGATACAATCCGTACAATGCAATTAACACAAATACAAACTCTCAATCCTCAATCTCGTAAGGAATCAAGATTTGAAAACGAACGAATGTGTCTAGAACGAATGACGTATATTATATATTCTCCTTGCTTATGACCATAAAAGAAGGGATGAAATGAATAGGTGAAAACGAAAGTGAAGTGCCACAAGAAATAGAGAACGAAGAAACATTTCTAAACACGAGGTATCCGATGATTATATATTAATATAAACCCTTCCCCTTTTCTTTTCCAAATCCCATTCCTTTCAATTTCCATTGCTAATGCAAGCGCCAGTGACTAGTCAATATGTCAGACACGATATTAACGTGCATACACTCGCATAAACCTACATACGAACTCGCAGCGGCGCACCGTTAAGAACAAGTCGGATAGATACCAGTGTTTACCAAAGTTCCTCGAACTTCCTTCTTTAAAAGCTTAATGTAAATAAACCTTTCTCCATGTTTTCTTTTACATACAATACCGTTACGTCAAGTCAGAAAGAAGGTAAAATAGGGATAAACAACTAACTACTCATACCTAATTCATCCGATCCAATATCCACGCTACAGCCATCCGTGCATATAGTGCTAAGAATCCGGAAATGATCATCATGCACGAGTGGTAAATCGCGGGGTTACACCATAATAAAGTTTCCGTAACTCGACGCGAGCTACGGATACGAGGTGCCAAGTACGCCAAGATGTAGTACCTGGATTTGCATAAACACGCACATATGGGATGGGCTTGGCTTGGGCAAGAATTTAAGAAGTGTGGCCCAGTCAGGTGATTGGTATTATATCATCAGATTACAATAGTTTACCTAGCCCTAGGTAGAACTAGTAAATTATACGTATTTTTGACTTCACCACATAACGCGTCTCATTTCTGGAAGCTCAACATTCTTGTCTGCTCAGCTAATGTGAGGAATAACCAGCCGAATGAACACGCAGAACGAGCATTTATTTATTCCTCCTTGGCGAAAGTGCCGCCCGCTGTGGAAACGCATATGGGGATTGGGGTGGTAAAATTACAGAGTTTCCTGCGAAATAAGTTACAGAAAGCGAGGATTACAGCTATCGAACATGCAATGTGAGAACGAGCTCATACAGGAGAATCCAGACGTTCCTTCTGAGCTCACTCGCTTGGAAAATATTATTATTATTTATCTTTCAATTCATCAATGGGATCTGAAATGAAATAAGTTCGTAACTCGATTAATCAACCTTAATTCAAATGGACTTTCAAATTATCCAACTATGAGTATATACTTCCAGTGGTCAAACAACATAAATTTACCTCGATTGAAATCCTTTATTGCTCATACAATATATCTATCCCCATTCATTATCCTTGATTGAATATCCTTAGAAATAGTTGTGTTGTTCATTTGAGTAATATATCTAACCCAACACCCAAAGATTAAAATCATTACCAACCAGTAAGTAACCTTTCATCCATCATTCACATGCATCCAAATATCCCTAACCACTATCCAAAAACGATTACCCATTCAAGATAAACTCATTACACCCTCCCAATCCTTCCTTAACTCCAAATTCAACCACAAATCAACCCCGTCGGAACCACAACATCCTCATTAGGATTATCCTCTTCACAACCATCGATTCCTCCAAATAAGTAGTCATCTTCTGCTGCTGTGAAAGCTGCGCCGCAATTTGCGTCACTGTATCAAATTTTATTTTATAAGTTTCTTGCCCAATTTGCTACGCACTGGTTGCATCTTACAAGTGTATGGCTTGGAAAGGGGTAACAAGGTAGAAACGGGGGGTAGAAGATGACTCGGGGATTTGGTATTGGGAAAGAAAGAAAGAAAGGGACAATTTACCTAGCGCCACCTGTCGAGTTATTGAAATAAGAACAGATATCATGGTTCCAGCAATCTTGTGTACTGGAAGGAAGAAGAGAGAGGAGATTCGTTAGCTGGGGAGCAAAGACATACAAGTGGTTAGGACAAGAGAGTATTCTCGGTAAGTCAGAAGGTCATGAATGCGGGTGTAAGAAGAGGTAAAGAACTTAAAATCAATAACCCACTAAAAATTTCCCAAAGCAAACCCATCACATCCCTCTCCACATCGACCATTACAACTATAACTACAAGATGTTTCCAAAATCAGTATTCTTGATCTCCACATCTGCACATCCATTTCTTAACCCGGTTACCGGTACTCTTTCCCATTCGGTAGATGAAAGTGTGGGAAAACTAAATGTATTTATTTACAAAAGAAATAGATTATGAGGAAATATATCAGACTGAAGTTAATAGCAAAGAAGGAAAGTAAGAAAGCAAGATAGTAAAATACTCACTTCCCAGCATTAACAGCATTGATACCGAAATTACTTCCAACGACACCGGTATAAATACAGGTTTCACTTGCGGCGTTGGTCCATGTTGCGGTTGCGGTGGTGGATATGGTGATGCAGGTTACGGAGCTATGGACGAAGGGTAGGGAGGTTAGGGCGAGGTATGGAGATATTGTGAGGGGGAGAGAGAGGTGCATTTTTGTTGTTGGGGAATGGAAAGGGCAAGCGGGGTATGGGAAGGCGGGGTATAAAAAATTAGAAACTGGGGTTGTAGTGCGGGCGAGAAGGCAAGAAGAGTTGAGAACGAAATAGAGTGATGAAAGGAATAAAGATCTTTTATCTCGAACCTAATAACAATAGCATCCCAAAGGTACATTCTCCACCCTTGACGGGGAAAATCCCCGGACTTGGTCTGATTATGTACAAGTGCCAAGTTGAATGATCTACAAATCAAAAGTGGGATACTGTAGAATTATTCCGTATCACGCCGTCCCGTACCGATGGATAATTCTCCGGCTTTCAAGAGAATATGTTGATTTCGACAGGGATAATGACGTGCTTGCAGTATATAAACTTGTAGCGCTTGCTGCATATCATATCACATCATGATCTATTCATGCGGGGAAAGGGAATGCCGAGGTGGGATAATGATTAGAAGCCTGAAATAAGTAGGGTTTTTGTTGTGAAGAAGGATAATGAGTCAAAATATTGATTTACTAGTGGGTGTAATAAGCCTATTATCACAGCAAGATATCCAACTATATATAACTTCTTTAATATTTTGTTCAAGCACAAATTCCTAAAGTACAATCTTCAAGTTCAGGATATTGATTCCAATTGTTTCATTTTATAAGAATGGATCAGAGACTCAATTTGATATAAATTCTTGAATCTTAAGTGGTGATTTATAGTTTTATCTGAAAGTGGATAGGAGGGGAGAATTCATGTCAATATTGGATTCCTGAAAACTGACGATGAAGAAGAAAGCTAGCAAAACCACCTTTATGAGATGATTGATTGTAATGATAGGATGAGAGAATCAGAGAGATATGGTTCACATTAGATGAGATAAGGTAGCCTAGAAAACACTGTGAGCCGATCGTTTCTCCCTCTGACACATACACCGACAAATCAACACCGGTATCCAACTTCCCTTGTACTCGTATTGCAAAGGCAGAAATAAACTCGGCGGCCATTCTTTCACCTGATTCCGAACGAGCTCGGCATTTGCTTGCCGCTCTGCAGGATCAATTACTTCACGAGGGAATTCGCAGTTCTTATAATGTTGGAATTGCAACTAGCCAAGCACTCGCACTTAGAAACGGTGAATATTTATCTGCGGGCTTGAAGCTAAATTTAAATGTTACTATTTCTGGAGATGTACTCGAGTGTATCTGTATCGGAATTCACTTGCCTAGTCATCCAAGACCTATCTGTTTTGGGAATAGACTAGCTGCATTCTAAGATTTAAATATTAGAAGAAAGCTGCGAAAGCAGAAAGAAAAGAAAGAAAAAAGACGAGCGGATCAAAAATTGGTGCGGGATTTCCGCAGAATGCGGATCTTACAAGATGGTGAGAATGGTATTCTAGACTTCTTGCTTAAACTACTGATGCAAAAATGGGGAGGAAGAAAATTACTAAGTATTTGGTCGGGGGGAAATGCTTAGACAATATCAGAGGTATGGGGACAATTATGCTATAAATCTCAGATGAAAGATCGCAATTTCGAGTGTTCTAGACAGGGGCTTTCAGAAGAGAGGGCATTAGTTACTTACTATCCATCCGAGGATGATAGAATTTTTGGATACAGAGCTCAAAGAACAAGACATATATTCCCCGGTATAGTTTCGAGTTATCAGAAGAAACTCGAAGGTATGGTTAGTATGTATGAACGAGCAACAGGGAAAAGAAAACCTTTTAACTAAAATTAACAGACCAATGTATATCACGGCCGCAAAGAGCTAAATGTAGAATGACGCATTCATGTCTAAATATACCAGATCATTGTCCGAGTTTTCCTCGTTGTGAATCGGAAGTGGTAGGTGTTTGTAACAATTGTGCTGGTAGAGAACCCAAACAGTACAAAATACAGCGAGATCCCGGCTCCTCTAGTCTCTTTACTTTAGGCGAGAATATGCTTCTTTCCATCTGAAATGTATACATTCTTATGTGAATGTTGAAATGCTGGATATTCTGTTTAATTCGAGATCAAAGAATTTACCTAGACTTACAAATCTGGCATGTATTAAAATGGATCACCTCTCCCTATATCCATTTCTCCTACATATACAAAAGGGCCAAAGCCACCCTTTACAACCCCGAGGTGCACCACTGCGATGTTCTATACCAAAGCATCGAGACTGACGAAGACTAAGCACGAGTTCCTTACCTTCTACAGGTACTTTTGCGCCAAGTCGGTTGAATAAACCTATCAACACTTAGAAGCGTAGATAATTTCAAAATTCACAGCAATGCAACCCAGTAATTAGGGATTTGATGGCAATTATGTTTCATTGGCAACTTGATAAGAAAACCAAAAAGGCTTAAATATGGACAACGATGTGAGGAGTTCTATTCTCCGAGCAGAATATGAACACCGAACTTGCAAAAAGGAGTTTGAGGTTTCAATTTATCAAAGCAGAGATAAACAATAAGTTCTATAATTTTGATTTATTGAGTGATTATTGAAGAATGAACATTAATTACTGCGGTATTAGATGGATATTGCTTGCCTTTACACTTTTCCTATTGAGAATAGAAATATGCTTGTGCGCGTGAAATTATTTTGGGAAGACTTGTTTAAAAGAGACTACGGTACTTACTTGATTTGCATCAAATCTTTACAAATCCCAGCTGAAAATGTCAGCGAATAAGATACTAATTCCGGGATCAGATATGGAATATCTAGTGTTCTACAAAGAGGTATACAGAAGAGAATACCTCAGTTATTCGGTATACATTAGTGGCTTAGAGAAGTTTAGTTCCATAGCTGAACAAACTAGATGACATAATCCGAAATGATCAGAATCTTGGGAATGAATGCTTCGAGATAAGAATAGCTAGACGAAATGTATGGAAGCGTATCTCCGACTTGGTAAACTAGACCTTTATGATCAAAACCAACAGATAATTATATCAAAATTGCAATACTACAAAGGTGAAATTAAGCATTCAAGACTAAAGCTACTAGATTATTATCTCAAATTGCTTCATTAAGAAAAATAGAGAAATGGGGTTTTAAAACCAATGTGGCAGCAAAGAACTCAAACAATTTGCAAAGTAGATTCAGATATCCAAACTCCCCAATCTCTTGACTCTAGACGAGAATAGACTAATTTCTACCTGCATTGCATACATTCTCAGTTCTTGGTCCCCTCATGCCGAGGCTTGTATTCAAATCATGGTAAACATATGTGCACTTAGCCCGCGGGGCACTCTATCAAAACAATCCTTACCCTTGGTATCTTCCAGTCCCTCTCTCCCCTCGCTACAGTTCCCTCGTGCTCCTTCTTTAAAAGCTCTTCAATGATAGATATCCGATCCTCAATGAAATCCCTCCTCGTTCCCGGGTTCTCCGCGTGATACGTCTCGATTTCCGAGCGAAGAGAACCAATTAACCAACGAAATCGGTCGCGATTCTCTGCTCTCACCTCCCTCATATTCTTCTCGATGATATCCAACCTATTCATAAACATTCCCTCGTAGCATTCAACGAATACGCAGGAATCCGAATTCGGGGTCCTTATCCGAGACGCACTATTCCCATTTTCTCCGCCAACCGCTTTACACTCCCGGAAATCAACCACAAGAAGCACTTCATCCAACCTTGCAAAGAGCGCCACAGCCCGCTTCACGCTTCTAACAAATTCCATCATATCTCCCTCTACTCCTGGAGCAGAAGTAAACCCTTTGATCTCCAAGGCCACCCTCTTCACACAAGTCAACTCCCCTGGACGGAACTGACCAATTCCCCATGGAGTTTTGTCCAAACCAAGCCCTAGACGACCAGCTGGCTTTTGGACATCGGAATGTTCTAGAAAGAGCAGATCATCTGTATAATTGAACCATGTTCTTGGTGCACTCGAGCGCGTCGAAAAAGTGAGCTTATATCCGGCTTCAAGGATCATTTGGCGAGAATTCCTACAGACGCTGAGGAGAGTAGGTGCGCTGACAGTACTATGTAGGAAGCCCTTTCTGAACGCATCGTAGGCGTTAAAATCTGGAACTCCGCGCCAAAATCCGGTGATTTGTGTTTCTTGTTCTTGCAGGAAGTATTGAAGATCAGTGTTATCAGCGATGTCTTCGGAATTAGGAATATGACGTTTATAGAAATCGTGAGAAGATTCACAGGTTTCTTGGACGCTGATGATTCGTGGTGAAGGGATCGCGGCTTGCCAAATCATCAATTGAATCTCGGTAGGTAAGTGTGGGAAGAGATGGAAAGCTGAAGAAGTCATTTTGAGGATTTTATCTATGGCTTTCAGATAAAACTTGAGATTTGTATGGACTTATGTACAATTGGGGATCGTGCGATACTTCTAGACCGTGCAGGTCATTTGGTAGCTCGGAAAACTCTCAGATCCAAACAGTAATAGCTCGGTTCCAGGAAAAAGCGGTATGGGGAAAGCATGGATTTTCCGCATGGGACAGCGAATAGGAAGAATGAAGAATGGACATCATGTTCACTTGTAAGATACTACATCGTGATGATCATCTAATCCTTTGCCGTGTTGACAGTGCAAACTTTTTGCATTATAGGATGAATCTATTGATTTGACTAAGGATCCAAGACCGGGTATACTGAATCGAGACTTATATCCATATAGCCTGTGGATAAATGCCATTAGTTCTGACTGATCGCCTCAATCGGATTGGGCAATTTACTTGGAGAAAGACATCTTATTGGTAATAAAACCACATTGACCAGAAAGTATTTGAAAATTAAGACGTGCGCACTTACACGAAGTCTCGAAACCCGATTTGCCGATTCTGAGGAGATGTGAATTAATCGATCACCAAGATTGTGTGATGGTTGATCTGATTGATCTACAATGCGGCAGATACTCTACCGAATACAGTAAGCACCAACACCGAAAGGGAATTAATGATCGTATCGAGCAGATCACGCATTCTGGATTCTGGAAACGTAGGGTTATGATTCCATAATCATAATACAACCGTAATTCTGAGCTAAGATCATTTGTGGTATTCGTTTACCCAAAAAACTTCAATTGGGTTCGGTTATGGCTTTTTCCAATAGTCAGTTCGGTATTCTCATCCCGCTGTTACATTATAGATGTGCGATAACAAAATGGTTGGTGAAACTTGAGTTAAATGGTTCATAAAACTCGGCGTTTTATACACTGTGATCAATATTTTCGATATTGAGTCAGCCTGACATGGGAATGGATTCTCGTCTTATGAACAAAACTTCCGTATGTGGTTATCATTGTTTTTCGCCACGCGCAAACAACGAGAGTCTTGAAGCTGACCTGAAGAATCAGCATTGATTTATGGGCGGAAAATTTCTTCTTCAATCTCGTTGCTTTTTGGTAGTCGCGGTACGGCTGTGCGTATCAAATCGGTAAATCGTATTCACTCTACTTGTTTGACGACAAATTGCCAACCACGCCATTTTATTGAACGAAGCAGAAAAGATAGCTGGAGGCGAATACAATCTAACAGACACGGAAAAAGGTGTACAAAAAAAGAAGGAAAAATGAAAAAAAAGGCAAAAAGAGAATTACCTCTAATTAGCCTCGTCACGCCTATAACTATTAACGTTATAGGACAGACACAAACCCCGAAGGGCCGGTAGGAATTGAACCTACTACCTGGCCAGTCATACCCACTGTTTCCAATGGGCGACACACCGAAGTGTGAATTTGTATGTCAAAGTCCCCACGAATTCTAAGCTATACCAACCAGCGGCCTTAGCTAAGAATTTATATGTCAAAGTCCCCACGAATTCAAAGCTTCTTCAACTGGATAACCGGTATCGGTCGCTAAGAATTTAGATGTCAAATGCCCACTGTGTTACCCACTCTGCCAAGTTGACAGAATTGTGTTGTGGGAACGAGAAACAATCTTTTAATTCAATATATAAAGGTTGTAAGCGAGAGGGCCGCCATATTACTGCCGCACGTTGCGCCCACCCACTTTGCACCTGTGCAAATTTGCAGTTGCGTATTTTACTAAAGGCAAAGAACGGGAAAAAGGAAATATAGTACTGCTTATAACAATGTACCAGGTTGCTGGCGCGAAGTTGTATAAATATGGAAGTTTTCCGCGCTGTTCTTCGAGACCAATTTTTGATTTTGACATCAGTATGTTTGCTTGTTTGGCAAACAGAGCAAACACGACAAACTGAGTGAATAAAACAATTTGCGAAGTGGCATAAGGTGAAGTGGGATAAGGTGAAACGACAAACTGAAGGACATGTTCTTCGTAATAATTACACCAACTTCTAGGTCCACGTCGTGATATTCTGTATTTCTTAATGACTTGATTTGTTAAATAATACGTCGTTCTCCTGATGTTCCTCGGAGCAGTATAATCGAAATACAGAGCACGTTATGGGATACAGAGCACAGGACTTTACGTCGAATGGAGGCTAGGTTTGAGCGCAACGATGTAACTTTAATGTTTCATGAATTGAGGTTGAAATAGGCACTGTATTAAGATCTAAGAAGCTACACATTTCACTCAACCTCAATTTCTGTGGATTCATTCGGTCAAAAGTTGACTTTCAAGTCTATTCAAGTAGGTTTTCATCCATGTTTGCTCGAAGCTATAGGTTGATGATGTGTACTTTACCAAATTTGTATCGGCCGTGGGGAAACTCTTCTCTGAACGTTTCTACACAGGCTGTTCGATATCGTAATGTATAAAGATGACTTGACTTAGATCAGCCGAAGTATGTGAGTTGATACATCCTTTAGGATGAAGATAATGACGATGATGGTGAAGCAATTGGCAATGAACCGCGATTGAGGACAGTGATCGGGTCAACTGCATGATTTTCTTCAACCTAACATAAAATGTAATATTAAGCCTGGTAGAATTCGATGATGCAATTAATTCGATAAGATATAAAAAAACACAGGTTTCTATCCAAATCAGCCAATTATGTCCCGGTGTTCATTAAAATTAAAGTGAATTTTCGCGTTGTTTTCGTGCACCTTGGTGGTTAGCTATCATCAAAATCCAAAATTTGTCGTCAAAAAATTCCTTTCCTCTTTGTCGCAATCATCCTCACTATCAATACTACCATCCTATCAAATCAATTCCAAAATGGCTCCCCAAAAGCCCAACAACAGCAGCAGCAGCAGCAACAACAATAACAACAACGACAACAACAAGAAGCCCGGCGGTGGCGGTGGCTCGTCGTCGCGCCTCCCGAAAGGGAGTAAAGTATTCAAGCCAAATTCCGAGCCACAGAAGAAGAAGAGAGCTGCGAGAAAGGAGCATGATAGGCTCCGCGCGGCGGCTGCGGCTGCTGTGTTAGGTGGTGAGGAGGCTGGTGCGGGTACTGGTGTGGGTGTTGGTTCTGGTGCTGGTTTGGGTAAGTTTGATGATTCCTTTCTTTAGATTGATGAGGGGGTTATGGATGAGAGGCAACCCAGCGAGAATTGTGAGATAGTCACTGGTGTAGGGTTATGGTAGTGCGATTCTGGACAGTGTTGATATGTCAATTGAATCGTTGAAACGTGGAATCCGAGCTAATCCGTGCGTGCTTTTATAGAGACTGTCGGTTTTGCTCCTGCTGCACCACCAGCATTTTCCGGTGCTTTTGCACATAGACCGAGTAAGTTATATCATTCCTAGAATCTCTATTATATTCTACACTTAGCATGAGTTACCTATCTTATGCTTCATCGATGATGATGATTCTCGATGTTACGAGAATGTGCGAATTTTGGCTAATTGATGTACGTGGAATAGAGCCAATTTCAGCGAGGCAGAAGCGAGATGCGGAGCGCGCGGCTCGGCACCGAGCCAGAATGGAAGAACAGGCGAGAGAGGAGGCAGATCGTGTGCGGGGTGAGCAATTGGCTCAACAATTTGTTGAGCTCCAATTGGGGGGTGAGGATTTGGGGGAGAATGAGAAGGAGAAGATAAAGAGGAAGTGGAGGAGGATACATGGGTTCCCTGTTGGGGAGGAGGAGGAAGATGATGATGATGGTGATGATGATGATGTGGATGATGGTGAGGGATTTGGGGGTGGATTTGGTGATGATGATGAGGGTAAGGGGGGTGATGGTGCTGGGGCAGTGGGCCAGCCCATCGAGGTGATGTAGATAGAGTGTGGTGTGGTGTTGTCCGGGCCGGTTTTGTTTGCGTGCGACCGATGGTCCCTGATGGGTGAGGTTCTGGACTCCATATGCCGTTTGATTGTGGGCGGAGTTCCAGGCCCCACTCGTCATACCAGAGGTATGTACTGCTTTTTATGTTGGTGTAGTACTCTGCGGTGTCGTTTTCTGTGTGTTGGCAGCCGAACGGGCTATAAACGTCATGAATTGAAAATCCGAACTGTCTGATCTTGGTACTTTAAGGCTTCCTTGCTGGCGATTCAATGTGAATAACGTTGATATAAATGACTGTAGCAAGAGAAGGTAGGGAAAGAGCTACATCGAGCTATATTGGGGATGCAATCGATATCTATGAATTCATCGTTGAAATGTGAAGTTGATGAAGATGTTTTCCGATTTTAGTTTTAGACTTTAGATCCTTGTTCGTATGTCGTTGAAATTAGGTATTCTCGAGTAACAACAGCAGCAACAACAAGAATTCAGGTGGAGGCGCGTCGTCGCATATAACTCACTTATAGCTCTTTGGACCCTTACT
>JWJB01010417.1:0-13521 GCA_000812895.1 Rutstroemia sydowiana
GGAGGGGAGGATATTGGGTAATTTGGGGCTTAGGAGATTAACGGGTTGGTAGATTTTAATTTTCGCATTATAGAATCGCCAATCAAAATATTCCCATATCATTATTTTATTTGTAGCGAGGTCGTATTATCAAAGGGACTCATGTGTCAGGGCTTCCAATCCTTCAGAACGCTATCTAGTTTTGTGTACAGGCATTTACCCAAGTCACTAAGTCACTGCATCAGATCTCTCACTCACAGATAGAAGGAACGTAGCATGGATTATGTGAGGTTATAGATCTGAAGGATTATCCATTTGATTCTTCGAAGCTATCCTAATAATTGAAAACATGACAAATACAATTTGTCTCAACTCCTTTTCTCACTATGTAGATAGAAACCAAATAACCAACCAGCCAACCAGCAACCAGTTCCCTGAACCATTGATTTGTATACCAGCAAATGGAAAGATCCTCCCAGAGTCCAAAAAAAAGAAAAAAAAAAGAAAAAAATACTCCATCCACAAAATCCCTCCCCCTTTGAATGCATACACTAACAAAAACAATAATTTTACAAATCCGTTTTGCCCTTCCCATTCTATGTATTCCCCTTCCATTCCCTATAAAAAATCCCTATGAAAGTGCTCCGAAATTGCTCCCTTTTGAAACAAACAAACTGAAGACAAAAGAAAATAGACAGTCTGTCGTGAAAGCGTAAAAACCCCAATGCTTTAGGTATTAAAAAATAAGTGGTATCATTGTACAAAAAAAAAATAAAGATAAAAAAGAAAATTTGTAAAATGAACGCAAAGCTAGATAGGTAGTCATAGCAGTCGTGATATATAACAAAAGAGAGGCATGATAAAGGATGGTGTTGGTATCTCCAGGACTTAAGCTTTCACGCCTTGTGATTTGGTAGGCATGGTGAAAGTCATGGCGCGAAGTAGGAAAGGAGACTTTGGTGATTTGGGTGTGCGATTCATTTGAATAGGTAAATCCATTTCCTCAGATCTACGAGGTGTTGGTGGTGATGGTGGTGAGATGGGTTGTGGTCTTGCTTTCTTTGGTGATTTTCGAGGTTTTGCTTCGGCAATAGCAGGGTGTTCACTCATTCGGTTAATCTCCTCCTCGACATCAGCCAATAAGGCAAATACGTCCGAGTCGGCATAGATTCGAATGCTCTCCACTTCCTTTCTCTTGGACTCAAACGTTTCCGCATCTTCTACTGCCTCTTTTTCCTCTACACATTCTTCCACTTTTTCTTCGGGGATGAATCTCATTTCTTCCACTTTCTCTTCAGGAATGAATCTCATTTCTTCCTCTTTCTCTTCGGGAATGAATCTCATTTCTTCCTCTTTCTCTTCAGGAATGAACCTCCTCTCTTCGGTTATTAAAACCTCTTCCCGTGGTGAAGCTTCGCTCCTAACGGGGCTGGCTTGTTCCTTGATCGGGCTTCTCGGTGGGGTCTGGCTTCCTGATGGTCCGCAAGGTTGCATGAAGACAGCAGCAGCGACATGCTCCAAAAGCTTCTGTCTGACTCTTGTCCTTCTGTTCTCAGCTTGATCAAGTTTGGATACCCAGTCATCAATGGAAGTATCAAGTTCCGAAAGTGCTTCTTCTTGTTTTAAAATCGCATCATGAGAGAATTTGGCAGTGCGAGGCGAGCGCAAGTAGCTACAAATTCTATCGTGAAGGTTTCGGCGGCCGGCTCGTAGTGAGCGATGGGTTTTACGTAGATAGATGCATCGTTCATCTAAAGCGCGAAGTTCCTGGGGAAATTAAGGTTAGCCTATGAAGAGTTACAGGGATTATTAGCGACCCACCCTAGATAATTCATCAACATCTTTCGAACTGAGAACCTCAAAACGAGTCACTTGTCCTAAAGCTTGATGTCTGAGAGCTTCCATTTCGGCGACAGTTAATTTGGAAGAAGCATGGCCTGGTCGTACTCCTTGAGGTAAACGTTCGAAAGCAATCTGCTCCTCGGCTGGTGTTCTACGTTTGGAGGGGGCTCTCTTGATAGGAGCAGAGGTGTCAGATGGTTTCCTAGGTCGACCACGGTCCATAACAGATGGGGCCGATTCGGACTCGCCTCGGCGATGTGATACAAATTTGGGTGTTCGTTGGGAGATGGAATCAGATTGATTACGGCCGTGTTTTGTGGAGATTTCTTTCCTTGGGATGGAAAATGACATTGCTCCTGCACTGACGTCTTCGGTGAGTTGAGGGAGAGTCGTCGTGCTACTATTGGACGGTTTGGGAGACGATCGTCCAGAACGGTAGCTCATCCATGGTTTTGGTGATGTACGACCTTCGATCGGTGTGCAAGGAGTATTGGCAAAAGATGTGGGGGCTGTGGATATGCTCGTTGCTGGTGTAAAAGCGCTTGTTGCGGTTGCTGGCGTGAATGGAGATCTGTAGAAATATGGTGATTGCTCTAATAGCCTGGCCGACTTCGGTGGAACTTCAGGCGGTGGTGGAGACCCAAGCGGACATATCGCAGAACTATCCTCTACTCTTCGAGGGGAATTTCCAGTTGAAGCTGGTATGACGAGAGGAGTGAGAGATCGTGGGGATCGTGGAGAAGTTTGTTTGGCCGATGACTTGGCAATCTTATCTATCGCCAGACACTCTGCACGCGCAGACCTACTTTCTCCAAATAAATGCTGTCTCCATCTGTTACTTGTTGCACTGGCCGACCTTTCATGGACCGGATGTCTTCCGGGAATCGTGGCTACATATTGATAAGTACTAGGCAGTTAGATAGAGATTCATCTACTTACGAGAATCCATTGCTGTTTCCTGTACAGTAGTCATTGGTCCTAGATCTATGACACTTGGTTTTCGGCGGCGAATTAATGATAGTTCTTTTGGTCGCTGGCAACTGTGTCGGTCTTTCAAAGATTGTAAATTCCTAATTCCTTCTGGGCTGCGTCGACCTGGACTGCCTGTAGGTTTCTCTTGTATTGGGAATATGCTGTATTTGCGAGACTCGCTCGGTTGATATAATCTCCAAATATGTTTATCTTCGTCTTCTTCGAGTGGGGATTCTGAAGGCTATATATCGTCAGCGGATACTTGCTGAAACTACCAGAAAATAAACATACTGTGTGAGGAAGGGATGATGCACTGTATTCTCGTGTAATTAAGCTACTGACGCCCGTGTTGCTCGCAGTATCGGTGATATAATCGGCGATATGAGCCACATTATTCAGTCCGTTCAGCATCCTACATATATATAAATTCGAGTCGGGTGGGTGCAAGTGAGGACGAGTACTTCAGAACCTTGAAATCAATGTGGCATATAAATTAATATCGACCAGAGGCAGGAGTATATATATGGAATGGATCCACTTGACGAACGCACGGAAAAGACAGTATCAAAATATGCAAGAGGAGGTGCCATACACTTGGACTGACCCATTAAGGAATCAAGTGGGGATGAACAAGGTAGATATATACTGAACAAACCCATCTCCGGTGCAGATAAGATAGAATGGAGCAGGATCCTCCAGTGGATTTTCCCTACTAGGTCTAACAGCATCCATTTTGGCTATGAGTCTGAGACAGGTACAAGAAAACAACGGGGAACGTGGCTGCAATTTTCTTACCTTCTTAGCATTAGACCGATGCATAGAAGGCGTTGAATCTTGAAAAAATAATAATAAGTATAAGCTGTTCTTGAGTGGGAGATTACAAGGGTGGCCTGAATTGAAACCGCTTGGAGCTCTTTTTTTTTTCTCTTGACTATGGCAGGTGGGCAAGGGTCTGAGTGCCCCGTGCACTCTTGACACGCTTTACATGGGACCCTAGATAGTAGGTCCTATACCTAGGTAATAGGTAAAATAGGTAAAATAGAGGAGAACTTTTATCAGTGTAACTGTAGTTTGGCTGCATGAGAACTTGTAAGGATTTGAAGGTTGAAGTTACAGGCCATGTTCCTACTGGTGGGTGAGTAAGAAATCTGATGGGTAAACGAACGGGTTGAGTGATACCCTAACTTCCTACCCTCCTACCCCGTAATTCAAGTATGACAGTACTATTCTATACGGTACGGGTACAGTAAGATGGTATCAAAATTGTGGTTTTATTTTTGCCATATCCCTTTCCTAAAGCATGTTGCGGTGGTAGTAGTTCCTACCCCAAGATCAATTTAAAAAATCTCCTTAAGCCGTCTAATATCGACTCGGATCAGATCGTATTTGTAATTAGCCATAAGTGGATAATTCACATAGGGTCAGTTTAGATACTGGATAGGGCCTCCGGACGATTCGATTCACTAAATTTGTTCATCTTTTCCTGTCTTGCAAGTAAATGAGATTATTTAGCACAGACGTTGAAATTGGCTATGTTGAAGGTTCAACAAGCTTGAAATTTGGAGATTAGGTTGTCTAGTGGGTCATAAGCTTTTACTTTTAAGACTTTAGTTTGGTGGTTAGCACCTAGGTAGTAGTAAGTACCTATATCTTCCGAGTATTAACCTGTGGACCTGTGGATATTACCCACCATAATATCCTATAAAACTTGTTTGAGCGCTAGTAGCGATTATTTATTCAGGGTTACACGCCTAAAGTGTCCATTTACTACTCAATGTAGTAACATATCGTCTAAGTAATCTTACATTAGGTACAAACTAATGATATAATTCGAAACGAAGTGTTTGATTTCATTTTCATAAATTCTCTTACTTGAATCTTCCACTAGTAAAAGCTCCGATGAAAAACATCTGAATTTAGAAAAAACTCCGCTGAAGTGAGTGGACACTGGACACATTGGTCAATGAGGGAATGGCGGAAGGAATTGAATGATATCAGATAGCTAGGGGCCTAGGGCTACCTATTCCCTCCTAATTGTAAACTAGGTACATATAGCTCTTAGATGTTTTGTCTAGGTTGAGTACTGATACTGTAGTGAACTGTGAGGAAGCTGTGATGGAAGTGGCTGTGTTCTATTTCTATTTGCCTTCAAACACTACATACCATCATCGATAAAATGCGGTTTAACATACGTAGTTTTGAATCCTATATGATGTACAAGTACGGAACATATCTTCCCTACCATCTCAATACACTATAGTCATGACATTCGGCAGCCGACAGAATCAGTGTGGATGTCTATTACTGTTTACTATTGTACTCTACTGTTGAATGAATCATTTTCTTCAACCCAGCAACCAAGGCCCAGGTTCTGGAAAATAAAAATAGAGAAGGAAATTTGAATGTGTTGATCCCTAAAGTTCATGCATATCGTACCTATTTCATGTTATTTCATACTATGCGGCAAAAGTTTCTATAGTGGCGGGGTAAAGATTCCTAATTCATACGTATTCGCCGTAAGGTGACCTTGTAATAGTCCGTGCAGTCTCAAGCTCTGGGCCTAGGTGGAGAGCTCAAACTCTGTCTGTGGAAGGTCTAAATGGCCATTATCCAAAATTTCAAATCTTTGTTCAATTAATCTTTTGAGCCCCTTCTTCATCGCGAGAAGCCCACAATGACTGCAAATGGAGATTAGCTCCCGTGTTTTTCATCTTGCCCTTAGATATGTTTCTCCCTCTCGCAGTACCAGTAAATCCAAACAATACCACTCGGAGATGAAAGCTAATAGCAAATTCCCATGAGGTATACCTCGTACATCATCATTCAAGGTCGTACCCGGTGACCAGTGAAATCACCGAGCATCTAATTGTGATCGTAGCTCTAGAATGCACTGTACTCGAGTATTCCCAATGTTAAGTTGCAATGCGATGGCAAGTGATGATCATCAAATCTGATTAAGCATAAACTATCAAGGAATACTAAAATCTTAATTCAATGAGTCGTCGCTGCTGCTGGATCCGTAGTTCGTACTTCTTTATAGCATGTTCATTGGCGGCCAATGTTTTCCCCACAAGTTCGTGACGGCCGCTATGATCTGCTCAAGGAAGAGCCAATAAAGATATCTATAACACAGCTGTAATAATGCCAATAATAACTGGGTATAGCCTGTGCCTGTCATTAACACAGCGTATTAAATGCTTATCGTTTCAATTTCTATAGCATTAAGGATTGTAAATTGGTAAAGCTTCTCCTGTCTGTAAGTACTAAGTAGTATGAACAAGCATTCCAAACTATGCTTGTTTCGTTAAATGATCACATCTCTTCATCCCAAAATTCATATCGAGTATATCCAGGTATTTGAACTACCGGCGATGCACAATACACAATATTGGGTATCGGTGAGGTGAAAATGCAACGTCATGCACATTATCACACAAAGATTCATATTGTACTTATCAATTCTACCACGATATTGCTGTAAAGTTGTATCAATGTTTGGTTTTTTCGTCTGAAGTGTGAACCTTATGCAGCGCACAGAATTTTAATGCGCTCGAATTGTTAGTCCGATAATAATGCAATGTATTATGATTTGCGAGTCAGAAGCCTAAGAATCTACTCGTATTTTGAATGAAAAGTTTCTACATCGGGGAGCTTAGCAATCTGAAGGAATACACCCATCTCCGCTGCCAATCTTTACCACTACTGTATCGACACATGTTACAGTACAGTGCATCAAGTTTACGTACCTATCTATCGTACAGCATCAAGTCTATCAAACAATTGACATCCATCGCTTAGTGCACTGTACTTTTGTAGAGTACTTTTGAAAATATAGGTAGCGAGCGAGGATACTGATCGTGATGTACGAAATACTCTCAAGACATAACATATGGGACTATTATCTATTTTTGGGGCCTGCTCAGTAGATACTTTTGTGATAATGTAATAAGATAAACGGGTTGCTAAAGATGCCACGAGGTCTTTCTATCCATTCTCACGAGTTTGGCTTGCTAGTATGCAGCTTAATGGGTCTAGCAGTACCCATCGGTGGTTGCTGTGTCTAAGACAACATATAGGTGGACAACCATCGAAGATGTATATTCAAGTACTTATAACTTATAAGGCTCAATTACATAGCCTTATGGTGGTTAGACCGCAATGAAAACTATCTACACAAGATAAGTAACGATGAAAGTGAGGGGGATCAGATGCAGTAGACAGTGCCGGTCACATCAATATACTTTCACATTGCCGGTATTCAATTTATACTTCGTGCACCAATTTTATCGTACGACTGTGATCACATTGAAGAGTTGTTGCAGAAAAGCTTCCCCGCCACCTACCACCCCGTTGTGCTACCGATACTCTGACTCTTTGGAGGAGGAAAGTCTATCGGTGTGACAGGGTAAACTCGTTCTCGTTCTCCGAATCCAATATGTTCAAAGTGATAAATTCCTTGTTCTGTTACTTTATCTCTATTTAAGTTTAGGATAACAGACATCCGCATTTCTCGTACCAAACAATTGCAAAATTAAAAAAAAAAAAGATAAAACATTAGAAATTTCTAGATTAACTTGAATAAGTTTAGTTATTTCCCAACGACCGGATTATCATGGGACCTTCGTTGGTGCCAAGACAGCAGTTCGAAACATACTATTAGGTATTAGATGTTCCGAATGCGATACATCTGTCTACCTGGAGTAGATTGTTAAATCTTAAGCCTCGAGTGGATACCTCTAGTTGTAGATATAACATATACAAGATTTTAGCTATTATTGTTTGTTCCTGGAGCTTGTTCTCATATGTTTTGAACCCTTGAGATGGGGATAAGTGGGTACATACGGCAGTCTATATGGCAAGGAAGAAGCTGATCTACTCGTAGCTGCGAGCATAATTTCTGGGAATTGGGAATTTCGTTATATCACGCTTCTATATAGCAATATAAATTCGCAATCAGAAGTGATGTCAAGTTGGCAGAGATCTTCGAATAGAGACAATCTTCATCCTAAATGTCTGCCAAGAATTACCATACCAGTACATTCACCGATTCTACCTTTCCTCCCCCTCTTTGCTTTATCTGCATGCGATGTACACGCGGAGAACCGTGCTTACTGCTAGGTTCCATTCTTGCAATTGGATAGGATTTCTGGCAGAACTCCTCCAAGCATAGGCACGGCGTAGTGTGAGAGGCCATCCTATTATCAGACTGTTGAGTGCCCTATCCCATCTTCAACGGCACAGAAATAGAAAATCCGTCCGATGTCAATGTCACATAACACGGGATTGAAACTATTCTGCTTTCTTACTCGTTTTCAAACTCTTATCCCCCCTCTCATCGACGCCTCTAAAGAGAGCCGAAGATAATGAATTGTAACTGTGGCTAGAATTCCAAATTCCAAATTTCGTCTCTACTACCACTAGAGGAATCTCGAGTTTCATTTCATCCTTAATGATTGGAAAAACGTTGTTAACTTGTTCCAGACTCCAGATTGTGGATGGTTCCCCTTAATCCTTGATCCAAATAGATTGTATAGATTAAGCGGGGTTTCCGGGCCGCAGAGCTAAGCTTATTTGGTCATATACTGTAGCTACCCTTGCAACTCGTCACTACCTAGGTATTTCATCACATTGCATTTCAGGTACGGTAGCGAATATCCTTTCTGCGACGGTCGCCTTACAAAGCATATCCCGTCGACCGGCTAATTGTATAGGTTTTAATAACCCCATTTTACAGTATATCTCCAACTTAGAGTATTCACTTACGGCTTTGGTTGAGTGAACTTCATCCCCATTACACAAACATCATATAGAGTCACTTAGGTAAAATCCTTCAGGCGATGACAGCCTTGAAACGTTTAGCAGCTATTTCTACCTAGCTAATTTCCATTTCGAATCTCACGAGAAGATTCTGGTTACTTTCTAAAATCCTTCTAGATCTGTTCCTAAATTGATCTGCGCCCTGCTCGGCTTGTCAAACGTTTCCTTGATTCGAAAGTTTGGTGCTAGTGAAATTAGGGAATAGTTCTTGTTGGTAAAGGGGGTCAAATAATAAGAATACGATAGGTAAAGAATAGAACGGCCTCTTTTCCGTTGTCGGTCGGGCTGCTGTAAATCAAGAAGGCCCAAGCAAATTCAGCAAAACGGAATGGATCATGGGGGGAGGGGGCTGGTGCGGGTATAGGTAATTATGGAAAATACATAAATACGGAAAACACTTTTTATCAAATCGATTCTCTGAATAATGAAAGTTGAACATTTACTTTTATGAGTTTTATGCTTCAAGTAGAACTCAAATACAAAAAAATTCAAAGAGCATTTAATGATTTGATTTATTAACAATGAGAGTAATAAAATTTATGAATTTTTTGTTTAATTAAGTAAAATATGGATAATAGGTTTTGTAAATTTGATTTATTAAACAAAATTTGAAGATTGAATTCTATATATATGGTATATTTTCCATTATTGTTAAAATCAAAACTTTTTGATGCTTGTGATGCCTGAAAATTGATTGAAATGTCTCTACTAATATGCCTCAGGTTGTCAGAATTAATCTAGGTCCTCCGTAACTCCAATGCGCGATTAACCCCAACCCCCACTCTTCAATTTTCCCACACATACCCACCACAAGTAAACAGTTTTTTGACCTCGAAATCTCACAACCCCTCCCATCGATAATCATACCAACCGGCGTTTCGAAATTAGGATCAACATCTTCATCCAATAGGAGAGGTCGTACGGAAAGGCAGTACATGAATTCATTGCTTACAATCGGACGTACCCTTACCACATATACACGCCGAATAGCAAGCAACCCAACAACATCATTACCGGTACTATATCGAAACATGGGAACAGTTAACATGACACGTGATCCCAATACTCTGTCCAATTACAATTACTGGAAGACGAAGCATACCATTGCGGATCTAGCTATCGATTTCAAGAAGCAATGTGTTCACGGGACTGTGACTCTTGAGCTCGAATCCCTTACTGAAAAGGCATCGGAGGAAGTCATCCTTGACACGAGCTTCTTAGATGTCCAGGCTGTAACGGTAGATGGGAATAAGAGTGACGAATGGATTGTGAAAGAGCGGTTCGAGCCATTTGGCAGCCCCTTCTCTGTCAAAATCCCTGGCGGGGCTGCAAAAGGTGCGATCATCGCTCTCGGTATTACCATCTCAACTACCGAAAAGTGCACGGCATTACAATGGTTTGAGCCCGCACAGACTTCAAATAAGAAGTTTCCGTATATGTTTTCTCAATGCCAAGCTATTCACAATAGATCTATTTTCCCTTGTCAAGACACACCGGATGTGAAGAGTACATATGACTTTCGCATTCGATCACCTCTTCAGGTCGTTGCAAGTGGGCTTCCAAGAGGTGCAACTTCGTTTGTACACGGCGAGAATGGCGAGTCTGGAACACTGCTCTATTCGTTCTTCCAAGAGATCCCTATGCCATCATATCTCTTTGCTCTGGCATCTGGGGATTTGGCAACGGCCTCTATTGGACCTCGTTCACTAGTTACAACTGGGCCAGAGGAGCTTGCCGCCTGCAAATGGGAATTTGAGGAGGATATGGAAAAATTTATCGAGGCTGCTGAGAAGATTGTCTTTCCTTACAAGTGGACACAATATAATGTTCTCGTCTTACCTCCAAGTTTTCCATATGGTGGCATGGAGAACCCGATTTTCTCCTTTGTTACCCCGACTCTTATTAGTGGAGACAGACAGAATGTTGATGTGATTGCCCACGAGTTGAGCCATAGTTGGAGTGGCAATCTGGTTTCTAATGCCAGCTGGGAACATTTGTAGGTTGACACTCCTTTATATATAACCTCTTCCAGCAACGAATCATGATGGCTTTTGCTGAAAGATGCTGATATTTGGTTAGCTGGTTGAACGAAGGCTGGACAATGTATCTGGAAAGAAGAATCGTTGCTGCTCTGCATGGTGAACCATCCAGGGATTTCTCTGCAATCATTGGATGGAAGGCTTTAGGTAAGTATCTATCTCCGAATATATAGCTACATTTGACTGATCTCTGATTAGAGGACTCTGTAAAGCTATTCGGTGAAGATCACGAATTCACAAAATTGATTGTGAATCTTGATGGAAAGGATCCGGACGATGCGTTTTCTAGTATACCATACGAAAAGGTGATCACATATAACCGCAGTCGTCTCAAAGTACACTGTTAACATGATTACCAGGGTTTCCACTTCCTATATTACCTCGAAAAGCTCATTGGCAAGGCCAAGTGGGACAAATTCATCCCTCACTACTTTACCACATGGTCTGGGAAATCTCTCGATTCCTACGAATTCAAGACCACTCTTCTCGATTTCTTTGCCTCTGATGCAAACGCGTCAAAGAGTTTAGATTCGCTAGACTGGGATGCCTGGTTTTATAAGCCTGGTTTACCACCGAAGCCGGAATTTGATACAAGTATGGTTGACAAGTGTTATGCTCTAGCCGATAAATGGGAATCCAAGGTGTGTTTCCTTTTCGGATCTTTATAACTTGACATGCAGCTTTCGCTAAAATTGCACACAGGACTATGTTCCCTCTCCATCCGATGTCTCCGATTGGACAGCCAACCAACTTGTCGTCTTCTTGGAACGCGTGCAACAATTCAGCACCCCATTGACGGCCTCACAATCTCGCACCATGGGTGAGGTGTACTCAATGTTGACGACGCGCAATGTTGAAATCAGCTCACGCTATTTTGGCGTCGGTTTGGCAGCAAAGGATAAGTCGGTGTATGAACCTACGGCAGAGTTGTTAGGTAAAGTGGGCAGAATGAAGTTTGTGAGAACTCTGTATAGGAAGTTGGCAGTTGTGGATAGGGAACTGGCTGTCAAGACTTTTGAGAAGAATAGGGATTTCTATCATCCAATTTGTAGGCAGCAGGTTGAGAAGGATTTGAAGGAGAGTGAGTAAGGTTGATTCGGTACGATTGATGTGAAATATGCATATTTCATGAGGACATACGATACGGATACTTGCATGGAATTGGGGGTAGAAAAAACGTGACTGGGAAGAAATTGCTTTACAGCTCTAGCATAGTCTCATTTTCTGCATTATTTTAGTCAGTCAATGTTTACACATATTTCTCTTATTTCCAGATCACAGCAGGTGAAATTATCAGATGCTATTGCGATTTCCAGAATACTTCAAAGTTCGAGTGGTATTGAATGAGTATAAGCTTGTCGTACGTGAACGAGCATCATCAACTTGGTGAGACACAACTTTGCCAGAACTACGATTTTTTAGACTCACTTGAATCATCATACTTTCCTATAGTATAGTTTTCATTACAAACCATTCTTTTCAAACATTGAATGGTAAATAGTGGTTAGATGATGCTTACTAAGATTGCAGGTTACTGTACATAGTACGTACCAAAAAATTTCAACTTTATATCTTCATGCTTCCATCTATAAACCTTACAACCTCAATCAACAGAGCGACAATAATACACCCCCAATTCATCATACCTACCTGTTTCCAATCCGGAGAATAATAGTATCACCTCATCAATCCTGTCGTCGGGCATAAATAAAACGTCTTACATTTTTCATCCCACTTTACACGTGATATCACGCAATCTCAAACTCGCCTTTGTTACTTTTCCCCGGATTTTACGCCAACGCTTTCTACAATTTTGGGGGTCCTATAATTACAATTTCTATATCGGATAGGTACCCGCAATTTATTTCTGATACTCTGTACTCCGGCTGTTGCACTCATTCACGCAATCAGGCACCATGGCGATCGTCGCCCTTACAACATCCTCCTCGTTAGCCCACGCCTCGCGTAGAGTACTCCCGTGCGCATTCTCCACCAGGAGACATTATGCCACACCCGCCATACCATCTAAGCCGCACCACCGTGTCGTCGTAGTCGGCGGCGGTACAGCTGGTATTACAGCGGCTGCACAACTCATGCTTACAAAAGGGTTCAAGAAGGACGATATTGCCATTTTAGATCCTGCTAAGGATCATCATTACCAGGTTCGTTCGTCATGTGGTGTTATGTTATGTTGTGTTCATTTCTGTCTACTTAAATTGTACACCTGTATTGACAATATCTAGGCAGGATGGACGCTCGTAGGCTCAGGCCTGCAACCCCTATCCCAGATGAGCCGTCCGCTATCCAGTGTAATCCCCTCAGGCGTCAAGCACTATCCCCTGCACGTGCAATCTTTCGACCCCACCAATAACGCCATCTCCACGCAACAGGGCATTGGTCTCACGTACGACTATCTAATTGTAGCCCCAGGACTGGAAACTAATACCGCAGGCGTAGCGGGATTATCCGAGGCATTACAGGATCCGAACAGTATGGTATCTACGATTTACTCGCATCAGAACGTGGAGCAGGTGTGGAGGAATATTAAGGCGTTCAAGAAGGGAGATGCGATTTTTACGCAGCCAGCAGGGATCATTTGCGGATCTAGCTATCGATTTCAAGAAGCAATGTGTTCACGGGACTGTGACTCTTGAGCTCGAATCCCTTACTGAAAAGGCATCGGAGGAAGTCATCCTTGACACGAGCTTCTTAGATGTCCAGGCTGTAACGGTAGATGGGAATAAGAGTGACGAATGGATTGTGAAAGAGCGGTTCGAGCCATTTGGCAGCCCCTTCTCTGTCAAAATCCCTGGCGGGGCTGCAAAAGGTGCGATCATCGCTCTCGGTATTACCATCTCAACTACCGAAAAGT
>JWJB01010418.1:0-24031 GCA_000812895.1 Rutstroemia sydowiana
TATCCATATCCATATCCATATCTATATTCATATCCATATTTATATTTATATCTATATTTATATTTATATCCATATTTATATTTATATCTATATCTATATCCATATCCATGTTTATATCCATATCCATATGCATATGCATATCCACAAGACTCACTCCCTCTATCTACAAACTTTCATTCATCAACTAAAACTCAAACAATTCGATTTATATCTTTCATTTTTTATATAAAAAGTAAAGATTGAATCGTTGAAAAACTTTAAATCACCAATGGTATATGCAGAATGACTTTTATAAATCTAATTCATAAAATAACGAACAATAATTGAGTTTGAGATTACTCTTTGGGTGGGTATTATCTGCATTTATGCCCTTTCTAACTTGCTATCTATCCAACCTAAGCTTGCGTGTGTGTATACCTTGTGGGAACAGGAATATATCGAGAATAGTTTTGCTTGGTGTGCTGATATAGCAATGTAGTTGGTGGGCGTAAATGGTTAAGAGGTGGCGGGTAGTTTCATTGCCGTTAGTGTCATCATTCTGTCTTAATATCGGTACCGATCTGATGTTAATGACAATCATTCTTTGGTATCAAGAACAAACGGTATACTAGTAAATGGCAACAAACATAAGTTCTAGACGTAAATTCATATCCCACAAACACATTGTAATTAAGCCAACTTCCACACTGGTATATACTCGCATCAACCTCCCAATCTCACTCATCATCTAAACAAACACCACAGCCCCACAATCATAGACCATACACACAAATCAAATCCTACGTCCTCGGACTTCTCAAAAACCCCACCACACCACTACACCAACCCACCAAATCCCCCAACCTCGCACCTTCCTTCTCCTGCTGGGCTTTCCATTCCGCAACCGCCGTTCTCAATTCCTCACTACTAGTTACTTCCTCGTTATGGATTTTCAGGAATACAGCCATCCACGCTTGTACCAATTCATAGTCGAGTTTTTCGGTGAGGCGCGAGGTGAGCGCATTAACGAAATGGGTCAACTCGTTGGTGGTGGGAGATAGGGAGCGAATTTCAAGGTCGGCGGCTGAGGGTGAGAGTGTCTTGAGATGTGTTATGAAGGGCGTATCTAATTTTTGTTAGTATAGTTTAAGAATCATGAGATATGAGGGAACTTACAATCACCAGAATCGCCTCCGGAACGGAGGGACACTGTGAACCCGCGTTCGGAGGAAACGTGGTCAAGTTTCATAATACGCGATCGTTCGGCGGCACTATCTATTGATTTCTCATCTTGGGTTGATGAAACTGGTACTGCATCAATGGAGGGTAGGAAAAAAGGCGCCTTTTCAGGGAGCTTGGGTGCTTCAGTTGGCTTGTTGCGGGCCTTGATGAGATCGAGGTGAAGAAGAGTTTGCCATCTACTCTTTGGGACCACACTAAGCGTCATCATGTCTTTGCTCAATTGATCAACAGAAATAGCAAGAGTAGCATCATCAGGGTTTTCGACTTCATCCTCGAAAGCGCCATCAAGTACATTGTGGCCACCTTCTCCAGATACAGTTGGAGCTGTGATTGTTGCGATCTCTTTCTCGGAGATATGACGAGTTGGAACGTGAGTGAACAGTGTTTTGTTGTTCCAAATGTTGACTCCTACCTGGCCTTCGCACGTCGTCGCCAAAAACTCGCCAGTTCCCGAAAATGCCAAAGCAGTGCATTGAGTTTCCATGCGGATTGCATCGATCAGATGTCCAGTGGGAAGATCCCAAACTCTAACCACAGAGTCTTTTGAGGCCGCAATTACCCATCGCCCATCATTGGAAAAGCACATATCATTAATTCCCCCTTGACAACCCCACAGTTCTCTTATCGTTTTCTTGGTTTCAATATCCACAACTCGTATTGACAAATCATCACAGGAAACCGCGATTAGATCATTAGAAGCATGGTATCTCATTCCTGTGATAGATGACATCGGAAACCAGTCAATCTCATCGACCAAATTTCCTGTGAGAAAGTCCCAAAACTTGATTTTACCATCAAGAGAACAACTTATAATGAATCGGTTGAGTGAGTCAACCACTACACCAGTAACAGCCTTTTTGTGTTTTCCAAGTCCGGGGTGGAATTTCTTTTCGGAAATCGAAGAGACTTCCATGCCACTCTCTGCAGCTTCGATTTGCTGAATCTTGAGCTTCCGTGCCTGTGCTGGGGTAATTTTGGAGGGATAGCGTTGTCGGTGACGCCCGGATTGCAGATTGTACATATCAATGCCACCAGTCTCTGAGCCGATAACCGTAAACGTGCCGCACGGGCTTATTGCCACGCTCCGTACATATCCACCGTCCCCAGTCTCGAATGCCCAGCGTCCTGCTTTCTTCCTACCCCAGAACCATGTTCGAGCAAACTTGTCTTCTCGATGACCTGTCACAACACTTTCCCAGCCAGTAACGCCACTTTCAGTGGCATCTGTAGCTTTCTTTTGGGTATTGCCTTTCTGCCATATTGCACCACTTCCGGGATGCGCTCCCATGCCACCATCACGGTTTAGAGATGATGCTAAACATATGATTTCAGGTGCTTTGAGATCTTCCAAGGTTATGCTCGGCTCATTTGCCAGACTGGACTGCGCAAGTATACCCATTTTCTTAGCTTTCTTCCGAATGTTCCCTTGACTCAATTCTGTGCTTTGGCCATCTCTACGAAGACTCCATCCCCACAAACTTCGGTCTTTTCCAGCGCTAAGTAACCATTTTCCACCTGCGTCGACTCCATCCGAATCGGTTGGTAAAAACTGAAGGTGTGTGACTGGCGCAGCGTGTCCACTTCGCGAATGCAGTATACGAGGTATTGGGGAGTATGGAGTTTCGTCAAATATCCAAGATTTCAGTGAGTTATCCAAACCACTGGTGACGATAACAGGTTGCCCTGGCAGGAATTCGACCTTGCTTACACCACCACCTACAGTTGCGCCGGAGTCCGAAGGAGGATTATGGGCGCCTCGGAGTACTCCCATTACCCTACCACCACCGTTAAGATCCCAGAAAGTTACATCGCCATTATCCGGTCCAGCTGTTGCCATCACTCCGGGTTCCTTACCATCATCCCCAGCCCCGAGATCATCCGTTCGGAAAGATATGGACGTAATGGTTGAACCTGATGCGCCACTGTTTAGCTGAATGACTGTCTTATCCGAACGCACATTATGAATTATCAATGGGCCTTCTGAATATGCGATCGCAACAAGAGACAAAGCCGGCGTGGGTTGCAGGGCTGTAATGGCACCACAATTGGGCCCCGGTGGTAGGATAGTATAAATCAATTTTCCTGAGCTAACATTCCAGATCTCGACTCCACCATCCTTTCTTCCGGCAAAGATCTTATTCAGGTATGTCGGCATATTGCAAATTCCCCCAACTAGCTCGTTTCCACCCTTCTGGGCGGCTGTGCTATGCAAGGTTGTGTAGTGTTCGTATGTCGTTGCTTTCCAAACTTCTATCCTCGTTGAACAACATCCTACTATCCAAGTACCCAAGATCAGTATCTGTCGAATGGGTTCCTTCAGGTCTGCAGGTATGGCAATCTCTTCAATTCTCTTCCCCCGCTTGAAAACACAAAGACCTTGCTGTCCATCTTTTTCTTCACCTCCCCAAGCTGCAAATACCCTTTCCTTCCATGCTATTGTAGCGGTTATATCTGCAGGAGTCTGCGGTCGAGTAAGGAAAACCAGATTAAGTCCTCGTTTGAGATCATAAGTTTGTAAACATCGGCCTACAGAAGTAGTAATTTGAAAAGTGGTTTTACCAAGTGGTATCGAAGTAAAAGGAACCGGGGTTGAAGAGACTAAACCAATTGTCTTTTCAAAAGTCAGCTAATATATCCTATCTCTTCAATGGGAATGGGAGTACAAACTCGGAATGGGGTGAAAATTCGCGATTCTGATAAAATTTGCTTTGGAGCATCAACACGGTTCAACTTTTGCCTTTTTACAATAGGACCATCATGACCATTTAAAACCAAAGATGAAGGCATATTCAATTCTGCATAGAATGATAGCAGGTTTGAATGCGATCAATGGTAATTGATATACTTTTGGTTAATAGTGAGTACTATATGGAAAGAAATGCCTTTCCTTTCTCTTAGTTTTCTATCCAACGATATTTTTTTTCTGGATAGAAATTTATCCCTGTCAATTGTCGGAAAGTCGGCCAAAGCTACTAAGTACCACTACCGGTACCTAGGTAGTAGTATTTTTAATAGCCAGCTCCAGCCCAGCACCAGCCATTTTCCATCCAGCATTAAAACTGCGCTACATTTCACCAGACCGAGGGGAAAAAGCCTCCTGTGGGCACCAGTAGAAAAAGGGTACCATGCCATGGTACCATTTCTTACACTAATAAAAAGCTGGTTGAAAACGTTGTGCACACTTCATACAAATTTGCTCGTGTGGCTCTTTTCCCTTTTCAGATGTCTTCTATATATAAAACTGTACTGATATACCTACTACATCTTGTATATCTTAATATCTTGTATATAGGATGTTAGGTAACGTTTGTTGCTCATAATATTAGGTATACGGTATACGGTATACTCTTATAAAGGAATTTTCTTTATTTTCATCTTCATTCTTCAATTAATTATCTTCCTTTCCGGAGACGTCATCGGCTATGATAAGGCTGTGGAACCCTCAATATGTAGAGTCTGGCACTCAATACATATCTCCCCCCCCCCATACAGGTACTCGTATTCAACTGGGAGTGACCCTTTTCCAAATGTTTCTTTTGCCAGCAAGACAAAATCACCAAATCATCAAATCATATGTATTGATATAATACTGGTACATACAAAGATCCACATTGTTTTCAATCAATCAATATCAATACTCGAGTACTAGGTAATAGAATCTTGATTTTGAGAGTGCTATTCATAAAATTTCTGTTTCTCTTTTTCCCATTGTTTGAGAGACTTTTTCATAACTTTGTTCATAGATTGTCCATATTGACGCTAAAATTTCTCTCGATAAGAGAAAGTTTCTTGCAGCAATGGCACAAGAAGATGAGAGTATTCATACCTCTATAGAAACTAATGATCCTAGCACTCAAAAGGTAGATTTTTCAAATAAAGGCCAAGACGAAGGGCGAGAAGAAGAGGATGATATAGTTTCAACGCAATCACAACCGACTTTCAAACCTAAAGCTAGAACCGCTTCATATAGCTTGTCTTCTGCATCCGGAATCCACTCATTATTGAACAGAAAAGGAAAGCATGCAGAGCCTGTTGTGCAAACAGAAACCAATCCAGAGCGAGCCAACATTTCTATGCCACCACCTAACCAAAGACCGTTAACAAAATCTCGAACATCTTCAACATACAGCCAAAGAATGCCGCCAGGTACATTGGAAGGTCTCAGAGAGGAAAAAGAACTCACAACCAAGGAAGGTTCCGCAATTGAGGAAATGGACCCCCAGAAATCCAATCCATTGGCAATGGCAGACGATACAAAACCAGTACCGGTACCGGTTCCTGATCCTACCCTTAGACCTCAAGCATCGACTGCCGACGTGGAAGGAAAAAGAATGTCAGTTTCATCAATGTACTCTCTAAGTTCAGTGAGAGCTGGTGGCATACAAAGTTCCGCAGCATCGGTGACGGGGTCAGATAATGGAACAGGTACAAGAGCTGCGAGTGTTTCGATGGCATCGAACAAGGCGCCAATTATTGCTCACGCAGAGACATCGAATATCTCAGTAACAACGTCTTCAGGTGGGCAGAACGGACCGAATGGTCATCAATTGACCGCCAGAGAAACCCCAGCCCATGCTGCAGAGATCGCAAAACGTAATGCTGCTGCGAGGGGAGAGGCACAACCACGACCGCAACCCCCACAAAGATCAAGAAGTCGAGCAAAAAGAAGATTCAGTGGCAGCACTGGTGCTAGCAGTCATAGTCCTAGTAGTGAACGGGGTATCCTTTTGAAGAAGGAAGAAGGGGAAAAGCCAGTACCTTTAGGTACGATCGGGGTATGTGCTCTTGACATTAAGGCGCGAAGCAAGCCGAGCCGAAACATCTTGAATCGTTTAAAGGGAAAGGGCGAATTTGATATAAAAATCTTTGGCGATAAAGTGATCCTGGATGAAGAGGTTGAAAACTGGCCACTTTGCGACTTTCTCATTTGTTTCTACTCGGATGGCTTTCCATTGGATAAGGCTATTGCGTATGTGGAGGCACGGAAACCCTTCTGTGTCAACGATGTGCCTATGCAAAAGATCTTGTGGGACCGTAGAATTTGTATGCGAATTCTCGATAAGATAGGTGTTCCGACGCCGACGCGGGTAGAGGTCAACCGGGATGGAGGTCCAGCAGTGCTGACACCAGAGCTCGCAAAGCATCTGAAGAACACGACTGGACTCACTCTAGAAGGTCCTGCAGATGGAACAGGTGGTAAAATGCCCGCTCCTAAGAAAGTTGAGCTCATCAATGACGGGGATACTTTGAGTGTTGATGGTGTTCTCATCTCCAAACCATTTGTAGAGAAACCTATGAGTGGGGAAGACCACAACATATGTGTGTATCTCCCAAAAAGTCAGGGAGGCGGGGCTCGTAAACTTTTCCGTAAGATCGGCAACAAGAGCTCTGAATATCAGGAAGACCTGACAATACCTCGAGTAATACTGGAGCCGGATAGCAGCTATCTTTATGAGAAGTTTATGCACGTTGATAACGCGGAAGATGTGAAAGCCTACACAGTCGGACCTACTTTTTGTCATGCTGAAACCCGCAAGTCGCCTGTCGTAGACGGGCTCGTTAGGCGTAACACACATGGCAAGGAAATCCGATACATCACAGCTCTCACCAAGGAGGAGTCGACTATGGCATCTCGTATTGCCACCAGTTTCGGACAACGAGTATGTGGCTTCGATCTTTTGCGTGCTTCAGGGAAGAGTTATGTCATCGATGTCAATGGATGGAGTTTTGTCAAGGACAATGAAGAGTACTATGATCAATGTGCTCGTATATTGAGAGAGATGTTCATTCGGGAGAAGCAGAAGCAGCAAGGAATATTGCAGCCTTCCGCTGGCGTTTCACCTACTGAGGGACCTTCTAGTCCAATCGTTCAAAGAAAAGATTCCATGCCAGTGAAAGAGAATCACCGATCAGCACTACAACATATCATTAACAAAACACCAAGTATGTCCAGCATGCTTCATGGTCACTCACACCGGCCATCCGTTTCCGGTTCTCCTCAAACTGCCGCTTCGCTTGCAACAACGCCCAAAACCTCCCCCCCTCTCACTGCAGAGAAGGATGTAGCGTCAGTTCCACCAACAGAACCTTTACCACCACCTGCAACCTCATTTGCGAGCGAGACGCCTTCTGCTGCATCTACGCTACCACCGACACCCGTAGCACCGACACAAGACCAGCAAAATATGCCACCGCCTGCCCCAAAACATAGTTGGAAATTGAAGGGCATAGTTTCGGTGATTCGCCACGCAGATCGCACACCAAAGCAGAAGTATAAATTTACATTTCATACCAAACCTTTCATTGATCTTTTGAAAGGACACCAGGAGGAGGTTCTCCTGATAGGTGAAGCGGCTCTAGGCAGTGTTATGGCAGCCGTTGATTGTGCTGTCCAAGAAGGCATTGAGGACCAGGAGAAGCTACGATCACTCAAAAATGTGCTTGTCAAGAAGGGGGGCTGGGCCGGTACGAAGGTACAAATCAAGCCGATGTTTAGAAAGCGAAAGCCAGAAGAAACTTTACTTTCCGAAATAATTTCCCCTGAGGATCTTGCTGCCGTAAGCAAAGATATCGAGGCCGCGAAAAGGACGGCCAAGTCACAAGATGTAGAGAATGCTCAAAAACTTCTGAGATCGCCAGTTCGAAGCGATTCCTTATCTGGTGTTACACTGTCCCGTATAACAGCCGCGGAAGAAAGTCTTGTGCTTGACAAACTTCAGCTTATAGTTAAGTGGGGTGGTGAGCCTACTCATTCTGCCAGATACCAAGCGCAGGAGCAGGGTGAGAACATGAGAAATGATCTTCAGTTGATGAACAAGGATATCCTAGACGAAGTCCATGTGTTTAGCAGTTCTGAACGGCGCGTCACTACTAGTGCACAAATCTGGGCGTCTGCTTTTACAGAGCAGAAAGATCTACCATCTGACTTCATTACAATCCGTAAAGACCTTCTTGATGACTCGAATGCTGCAAAAGATGAGATGGACAAAGTCAAAAAGAAGCTCAAGACACTCTTACGGCAAGGAAATGAAGCACCGCCTGAATTTGCTTGGCCTGAAAATATGCCCGAGCCATCAATTGTGCAAAAGTATGTCGTTCACTTGATGAAGTTCCACAGGAAGGTCATGCGCCAAAACTACAGCAAACTCTATGGAGGTGCCTCGCAATCACTAAATGCAATCGCGAATCCTGGCGACAAGGAGAAGGGCACAAACCCAGCAGCGGGCTCGGCAATGGCACAAGCAACCGCTATAACCAATATTCAATCTCGATGGTGCTGCGGCGAGGATGCAGAATTGTTCAGAGAACGGTGGGAAAAGCTTTTTGCAGAATTTTCGGATCCCGAAAAAGTTGACCCTAGCAAAATCTCCGAGCTCTATGATACCATGAAATTCGATGCTCTTCACAACCGTCAATTTTTGGAATGGGTATTCACTCCTAGTAAACAACTACTCGAGGAACAGGATTCGGCCATTGCTTCCGAGAGCAAAGATTCTAAGAAAGAGGAGAAGGAGAAATCGTCCGATAGCATCAAGGAGGAGACCGTACCAATGGAAAAGTCTGAAAGTAACAGAACTCTCCATCGGCGCATTTTTAGACGGAAATCGGTCTTAAATGGAAATTTTGGGAAGAATGGAGAGGAAGCCCCTGAACAGGTAAGATTACCCCAACACATATTTACCTCATCTCATCTAACATCGTCAGTATTTCCGCCTCTTTACTGGTAGCAGTCAAACTAAAGCAAAGACCGATGTTCGACTTGAGAAATTACGAGAGTTGTACAAACTATCAAAAGTATTGTTTGATTTTATTTGTCCACAAGAATATGGAATCGCTGATAGCGAGAAACTTGAGATTGGTCTATTGACATCTCTTCCATTGTTGAAGGTAGGCTAATATCTGTCCGACTTAAAAAATCTATCATAACACATTCTGCAGGAAATTGTCCAAGATCTCGAAGAAATGCAAGCTTCAGATGATGCCAAAGCATTTGTATACTTCACCAAGGAATCGCACATATACACACTCCTAAACTGTATTCTCGAGGGTGGTATCGAGACCAAAATCAAAAGATCCTCTATACCTGAACTCGATTACCTTTCACAAATCTGTTTCGAGCTCTACGAATCCGAAAACAAGACACCAGTTGGCGAACAGGACGTTGCAAAGTATGCGTATAGTATTCGTATTACTATCAGTCCAGGCGCGCATACTTTTGATCCGTTGGATGTGCAATTGGATAGTAAGCACTGTATTAGTACCGCCCCAAGGAGAAGTTTGACGGCCCATGCGGACTGGAAACATGTCATCGATACGCTGAGGGCAAAATTTCACCAGTAAGTTTTCCTTTGCACTACTCTCCCTCAGTCACCGCTTCTCTTAGCCTATTTTCATGGTCCTGCCATCTCCGGACTTCAGCTAACAGACAAACAGAGTCAAACTACCTAAATCTTTCCTTGCGGTTAACCTCTCAGAGTCACATACCTTTCACAAGAAAGAGGAGTTGGAACATGCAGAAGGCGATGCGGCCAAAGCTGAAGCATCGGATGAACCGAAGATTGATGCGCCCGTGGAGGCGCCTGTAGGTGACGTGGTTATGGCCGATGATGGTGTTTCCGATGCAGTAGTAGAAGAAGCGGTGATTGCAAGTGATGATACTGACATAAATGGAAAGAAAAATGACGTGGAAATGACTGGATGAAATCATAGATGATAGGCTACCGGCAGAGAGGTCAATGGAAGGGGTAGAGATTGTGGCGCATAAGTGGCTGCGGCCGTGGATACTTGGTGGCATTGCATCTGCATTTGCATCGATAGCGTTAGACAGCGTGTATACGTTATGATATGATATGATATTTTATGTTATGTGGAAGTTTGGATGTATGATTAGTTCTACTATTATGCTCCGCACTATCAACATATCCCGAATCCTGTAGCTACATGATAGATGCAGCTAGGTAGTGTAGTACGAAGCTACTTGATGATTGGGATGGTTTTCAGCGTTGTAAACTATAGGATTCCACTTGTTACAAGGCGATGCGGTGCATATATATTATGTTATACAAGGAATGAACACGGTATGGAACGGTATGGTATGGTATGGTATGGTATGGTAAGAATGTCAAACATGCATTGCATATGATGTACGATGTACAAGTATGTGCTACTTACACTGCTACATACATAGATATACGGCATATGCATATAGTATATGCATATATTAGACCTACATAGACCTACATGCATTATGACTCGACTCGGGTCGACTTGGGTCGGTGTGCGTGTGGTATGGCGTTCAAATGGGAGGTTCAAAGTAAATTCAGAGGTTTTCAATCATTGGAGCGAGGGTTTGTGGGGGATTGAGGTTGAGATTGTATTGGATGGTAGAGTGTATGCATAGATACCTACATACATTACGACGAGGTTCATACAGCATTATGAGGTCGGTGTGATGCTGTATGGTATGGTGCTCAAAATCGGAGGTTTAGGAATCGGAGGTTTTGAATCGTAGAGAGGAGGTTTGTTTTAGATCGATATGCATACATAAATACCTACATGCATTATGACTCCACTCAGGTCGGTGTACGTGTGATTCTGTATGGTATGGTGCTCGAAATAAAACCGGAGGTTTAGAATCGTAGAGAGAGAGAGAGGTTTGACAGTTTTTCGTAGATCGAGATCGTATCGTATCGTCGTAAATCGTACCAGGTATCGTATAATGAATGTTCTTGCAGTAAGCAACATGTTGTTTACTTTGCTCCGGATGAGTGGAATGTGGGGGGAGATGGACTTTTGGATTTGTGTTTGGTGTGGTTGTGTTTTGAGATTAGGTTTAGTTATCAGAAATTTTGAACTTGGTAGAAAGGGGAAGGTACATAGATAGATGAATAGAGATAGAGGGGTAGGTATAAAATGCGGGATGTGAAGTGTGGGATGTGGGGTGTATTGGATTGGAAAATCGTAATTTGGATGTGTATCATGATTTCTATTAGAGGATATATTTCGTTTCGTTTCGTTTTTATGGATGGAGATAAATACTTGAGATTAGATTGTTGGGTAGAACTAAATGAGTTGGGATCTTTAGCTGATGCTGGTGGTGATGGTAATGGTGTGGTATCTATCATGCATGGAAGATGGCCTATTTCGTGGGGTTGGGTTAGGTAGGGTAGATATCGGGTTGTTTTACATGTGATATGCAATGATATGGGTGGTTTGAGATGATAATGGAGATGATGATATGCTTGTTGTTGGTGTATTTGCTAGAAGTTCGATTGCGAAATTATTAGGTTGATAGATGGTTAGGGTGTTGGGATGCATGATCATGAGGAAAGTATGTTGCCTATTTCATCGTTCGTTGACGCGCCTCGGCCTACACTGCGTCATCATCATTCGCTGTGGGAGCCCGGAGGGATATGGTTGTTGTGCATCAATAATACGATATTTGGGTTTCGACGATCTTTGCGCCCGGAAGAAGAAGTGCGAAGAAGGCCTAGCCTAGGAGGGAATGGGTGTATTGGAATGTGGATGGGGGGGCATTGGGATCTTGCTCTTGTGGAAGTTGAGGTTGTAGTTTTTAAGAGGGGGAGGGGGGTGAACTTGGAAATAAGCGCTGTTTAGATGTACTTGTGTCGGCTATTGATCCTCAATCACTGTATATAATCCGAAATAGGTAATGGGATTGTACAGAAGACTTATTGGCGCGCACATGATTTAGAGACAGGGCATGCCAGACATCAAAATGATTCATATGAGCTTAGGTAAGCTGTACAGGTATCCCTGGTATTCAGGATACGTTCTGAAGATTACCTATAATTATGAATGGCGGGTAAGGTGACATCGTAATTAGATTTTGAGATCTGGAATGAAGAAAGTGGTCTGATATTGGGACCGCCAAGCCAAACCAACAATGAAAATTAATAAAGCCGATAGATTCCTTCCTCGCTTGATTCTTGTTGGTTGTATTGTATAGCCATTTGGCTTCTTCAGGATGATGGATTATGGGATCACGAACAAGAGGGGAAGGTAATGTTGTGATGTTGTAATATCTAAGCCAATCGCAACCGAAGCGAAACCAATTGAAACGAAACGAATGACATAGGACTAAGGACAGGGCAGGAAATGACGGGCTAAACGGTCCGTAGGCGGGTAACACATGGTATGGCATCGATATCGGGATCTGGCTTACTGGATGATTGACGGAGACTTATCCGGATCGGATAGTGAAGGATAAGGGTAAGTAAGGATGGCAAGCTGACTGCTTCTGCTTACGCCGTTTTTTTTTATCCTGCCCTTCTCTTCACTTTCGGATTCGGTACGAAACATTAGTTGTCATTTAATTTTGGCGTGTTCTTGCGATTGCTAGGATCCGCTTTTTGACTATGGTATCACGTTTAATCACTCACTGCAATGGAACAATAGATGGGATAGGCATCTATGAATTCTTTTGCCTGCTGGCGGCGTCCTGTTGAAGTTTTTTTCCTGCTTCCGGGAACGAGGATTGGATTTTCTATACAGGTATGAGAGCTGACAGAGACGGCACGGAAATTGGAAGGGGACCCGGATCGCACTCTGATGGAGGGTAGGAAAAACTTGGTTCCATGTACTGTATATACCGTACATGATTTGCGGAAATGGTTCGTACACCAATGTGTGTGATTGAATTGGTAGTGAGAAGTAATGGCCGGTGGGGTGTGTGATGTGGTATGGTATGCTTAGTTATAGAAAAAGAATAGACGGTGGCTAGGTACTGTATAGCTATTTTCCATGGTTTTAATATTGATTCTGTACTGTATGGCGCTTGTTGTGCGCATAACAGTAGCTCAAGAAGGAAAGCTTTCATGCAGGCAATGCACGCTGATTTGATGCTGATCTGATTTCGCGCATTCATTCCCATTTCCTGCCGTCTCTAAAAGCCGAAAACCAAGATATTGGAACGATGGAGTATTTTATTTTTATTTATTTTTACTACTTTTTTCCTTCATCTGAATTATCTTTCATTTCACTTGTATAAAATTGCCCATCACCCGCACAATATGCATGCCCGTTGCAGGCGCTTTTTCTTTGGGCCTGTAAGCCGAATTAACGAGGAGGGGTTGAATAGATTCTCTCCATTAAGAATAAGCTGCAGGTTCGCTCATGCACTGATGTCCAAGAATGTACGATCTGTTACTGCGATGCATACTGTGTAATAATGTCACTATACTTCATGCCGTTACCATTGAGCTTGCTTTCGGCAGTTGATTGCAGTAGTAAGCTTCTGGATGAAAGACGTTGAAAAATTTATAGCCTGCCATGGGAGATTGAAAATTAACGATGATGGTGATGATGATTATGATGAGTAATTCGTATGCTCAATTGCTTATTGTATTCTAATCGTAGTGCTTCGATTGTCTGAATTTCCTTTCGTCCGCCGTTTGAAATTTACTGACCAAGGTACGCCTTTCTCTTCATCAATATCCGCATCCGCATCGGAAAAACCTGTGGAGATTATGCAGGTTTCTGTCAAGGTTGAGATGAAAATGTAACATGGTTAAGTTTTTCTACCGGTAAGACATTCAAGTTCCATTTGTTCTAGAAAGAACATCATCATAGTTCACTAGGCTGTAATTTTGAAAAGTTATTTTGAATTTTGAAGTGGAACGTGTTGGTTTAGGGATGAGGGTTCGGGTCGTTAAAATTGGGGTCGTACGACTGAATCTCTTCGGGGAATTACTGAAACTGGGGTATAATAAATTGGAGATTTTGAGACCTTTACCAAGTTTACCAACGGTTAGACTATGTATTAGTTCTATGGCTATGTTCGCCTGTCCGCAAGATGTAGCTCTTTCGGGCCTTAGGTCAGCATCGATGCGCAAATGCGCATACTCCCTATCATCGGCTTCGTGAAGAAATCCGAATATGTGAAACTCAAAACTTCGTAAATTGATGAAGGATCAGCAATCATTACTTCTTATTGCAAAAGCGTCGGCACGCTCCAGCCATGGTACCAGTACGGAAATGGTACAATCCGACGTTGAAAAAGCGAAAGTTTTAGAGGGGTAGGGTTGAGAGTGATCTTCGTCATTGCAATTGTTATTCCCCAAGTACCAAATTAAGTGTTCCCAGCGAAGGTAAAGTCGATCACATTTACAGGGCGGTAGTCGGGCAGACAAGTGGAGCTGTCAAAAGCCATGTGGCTTTCAGGTTTCTACTATCTCATAGAAATATGAGACATGACATGACCCTGAATTTTATGATGCAAATAGCCGTGAGGTGGTTGGACTCTCAAGATACTAGTAGTGGATCAATCATGGCGGTGAAGACTTTTTTTGATGGAAGTTTCTATCCCAAACAACAAGCAAGCAGACATGATAGAATCGATGAGAGATGTATGATGATGCGCAAGACGAGAGGGGTGGAGAGAAGGTACGAGTGTAAGTTTACGTACTGTACTGTACCTGGTTGTAAAGTCGTAAAGATATGTCCCTGCCAAGAGACGAGGTGATTGAAAGGGGGGCGGAAGGCCAATGACCATTCATGGAGCTCTTATCGTAAAAATGAACGCGGAGGTTCTAGAGAATGGAATAGATCCGAATTGATGTCATTCTTAGTTATTGGGTTGCTTCTGGCGTGTAAGTTTGTGATTGAGTTTGGGATGGATGCGCACGAATAGGTTGTGGTCCTATGAATATAAAAAGCATAAGAACATGCAAGGTCTTGGCAAGGGTCATGATACAAATCTGTCTCCAAAAGAAGTGATGTGCATCGGGAAATATTTGTGTGAATGCAAAAACCTCGCTCAATAGAAGAATATAATCTAAGTAAATTTGAGAACCAGTAGCCTAGGAGAAAAAGGCGCATTAGTGATTGGTGAGGGAAAATGTAACTGATGTAACTGAATACAAAATCAGGCCAAATGATTTTAGGACTTTTTGTCATGCATAAAAACAACTACTGCTACCTGCGTGGGTAGGTGTAGGGCAGGGTCAGGGCAGGGTAAGGCAGGGCAGATAGATGACTGACCAGTGTCAACAACTTCGGTTGGTTGATCATGGCAATTGAAGGTTTCGAATAAATATTGTATTTTAATATAAATTTCTGAGTTTGGAAAGGGGGTGGGATGGTAAGCACAAGTTAATAATTACATTTGACTGACATTCATTCTACCTCATTGAGTACAGTCATACCTACTTCTTCAAGAACGTAACATCGTCACAAGAACATCTTCAGATGCTCTCCAAAGTAATCCCTTCAAGGCTATCTTCATATATTCATTCTAAAATCTCACATCTGACATCTGACATCCACCTTCCCCGGCCTGCGAAGGTCTGATTTGAGTTACAGTACCTATCCGTTTAGAATGCACCTTTACTAAGTTGCGAATAGAGATGCACTGACGACGCAGTCTTTTGTACACAATAGATGACTTCAATTTGGGGAGCACAACATTGTCAAGGTAAAGAAGTTTGGTCAAGATCCGAAGCATGGGTTATCTAGAAACGGAAATTTATATTGACTGCACCTGGTCAGAAACGGCATTGATTAAGGGTCATTAGTCTTCAAATCCTACTAATTTATGATAACACCTCGTGAAGCCGAGAAATTAACATGATAAACAATATATAAATATATAAATATATAAATATATAAATATATAAATATATAAATATATAAATATATAAATATATATTAAAATACACTACGAATGCAAAGATCTTCAAAGTAAGCTGCAACTGCCCATGATATTGTGTGTGTAGTGTGTGTGTGTGTGTGTGTTACACATTTACCGATACCTCAGTACTGGGACATTTCACTGCAAGCGTAGACCCTGTAAACTTGGTACTTGGTTACTTACCGATAGTTTGTAGCTTTTTGGTAAAAAAGAAATAGATTTAGTTGGGACGAAATTGATCCCGTGACCTGGTAATTGAAGATTTTTAGGAATTTTAAGCTATCAATTGGTCATACTCACAAACCCACCATTCATCTGTCTACCCTATTGCTTTTGTTGCATATCTAAGGAGCATCTCTGCTTAGTAGCTTACCCAATCCAGCCAACCTTTAACAGTACACGTATACTTTGTACAGTCCCTGTCTTTGTCAATGACAAGGTGCCCTCTTTCAGTTCTTCAATTTCTTACTTCTTTCCCTTCTCTCCTCTCCCTCCCTTCTCTTCATCTATCTACAAATTACCGATATCTTCATAATATCATACACAGAGTTCAAATACAATCAACCTGGTATTCTACGGTATCAGCATATATGTCTAGGTACCCTTGAATATGTCAATTAACTTTTGGAACCTGCCTTTACGACGAGCCTAGCTCGAGCAACCCTACCCGGAATGATGACAAGAAAAAGCCGTTACAGCCCTGCGAATCAGTTCATCCATTCATTATCCTTTGGGTATCCGTGATGGCAACGGCTCGGTCCTTCATGGCATCAGGAAAGTCACATTCCTGTAAAATGGATCCTTTCCACTTAACCACAAGGCTACGTCCTGCTGCAGAATATACTACCAGATTAAAGATATTGTTGAGCCGGGATATCGTAGGTCTTAACGGCTTGGCTTGGCCGAGGACCATGTCAAATGTCAATGTAAATCTGCTATAGCAAAGCTTTTGCGCCTACCAAGTTCTAACCAAATACGGGGTGAGTATTCTTATATGCTGTGTTACCATTGTATTGCAGCCACAATTATTGATATTATTCATGTTCGTGTCTTCATTCGCTTCACCGGCTGCAATAGCTTCCCACTATTCATTGTCAATCTTTGCTTCGCATCTCAAGAATTTAGTTTCAATGCTAGGCATAAGTAACCTAAACTTTGTTGCCTCATCGCCATTGTTCCTCGACTGATTTCGCGAATATCATTTGTCCTTCTTCGTCGCTATGCAGACTCAAATTAATCCCTACATCCACTCAATTACCCTTGTTATCTCGATTAACATCCCCAGCAAATGCCACGAGGAGGTCTTTCCTTTCTCCTAATCTAAATAATCCCTGAACAACCATTCCATGGTTGCTACAACGATTATCCGGACGACTGACTACTTGTGTGATGTTTTGCTTTCTACTTGGCATCAACCACTGCCGTTTTCGAAGACTTGCATGAAAACCACTGACCACATTTCAAGATGTTTTGGTCCTGGTATAGATAACCCTGCTTTCTATATAATTTTGTGGCTACTTTTCCCTTAAACTCTAACAAGTGATCGTGATCGTATCTGTAAGGTGATTATCTTGTTAAGTGGGCTTTGATGAATCAAAGTTCTTACTCTTGTCCACAATAAGCCTCCAAAAATACATTTGCCTGGATGGCACTTGATTCTTAGCAGAGAAATAGGAATATTCCGGCGGCACACTTTCCGAAGGTTCAAGTCAGGGAAGATCCGGACCCCACTTACCATGCTTTCCAGATCTAGCCTGAGTTCAACATAGTATTATCATCCCCTGATACATATCACCAAGCAGGAAAATTAAAGGATATGGGGCAACGGTGATATCAGGCTTCCGGCTCCATCCTTCACCTCATTTCAGCTCAGTATTCAACTGATATTTCCTTGATGGTATCGCACTCGCACTCGTAAGACGATCAGACAATTGGACTATCAGACAATTACCGGTTCTAACTTACAATTATGCTGGGCCTTGCAAACAATTTGATACAAACTAATTATACTTTCCGGGTTCCGCGAAGAAAGGCAGAATATCTTGCAAGATATTGTTTGGACCAATCAGCATATTTCATATGACGATTGTCAAGCCTCAACTACTTCCGGGATTTTTTTCACAGTAAGGCGTTAATTGCTACACAAACCTTACTCAAATTTCACAAACCATACCATAACCACGGTATCAGAAACTTAGCACACCACACCTTCTTTTACGATATTCGTCATTGGCACTGTACTACCTAAAGATACAACCGAGTTCAATCCTTTGAGGAAACAAAAATTTCGCCCTGGATCCTGGGTCTGGGTCATCTGTGCCGACCATTACCAGGCAATGCATAACTCCATTTTTCTCCACTATGATAGACATTTTCCCCTGGCTACTCTGCTCGTAGCTCCATACTTTTTCAGCCCAACGGAACGCTTCCCACAACCCCCCACTTAAACGTTCGAATTTCTAGAACCTGGAATGGAATGATGGATTAACTGGGGCCATGGGCTATGACACATGGGTATGTACGTTTTAATGGATAATTGAGTACGCGAGTACTTACTAGTAGAGTATCGTATCTCTATCTACTAGTGGTAGTATTGGAATAGAGAATAATAATGACCATTTTCGGAAACCAGCATCTAGACACCTTTCATAACCTTTCATTCTGCTACTGGCAATCCTCCCCTTGCCTTTCCCCTTACCCTTCCTGTTCCATTTTCTCTCCCCCTTTCCGACATTCGTTACGAATGTGCAAAATACTCAACGATACTTAGAGATGGAAAACGTCATTGCTGATTGTTTGATTGATTGCTCCATCGTCTACTTGTATTTACAACCTTTTTTTTTTACTTCCCTCCTTCCTCAATTGTATAATCAAACTTCCATGCCTCGTCTAACCCAAGTATTACATACAAAATCACTTCTATTCTTGGCTCGGTGAAGGAGATCATCATCTCTTCCATTGCCCTACTTACCCAATACATGCATCAACCCCCTTCGTCCTTCCACATGAAAAGTATACTTCCGAGTTGCAGCGTATTTAGGTGGATACAAATACAATCACCGCCATTTATACAGATTCAAATATTCATAAAAATAAAGGCAATCAATACTAGCAAGCAAACTTCTTAATAGATATACAACTACAGTACTACCGACCAATAAGGCAAGCAATCATTCAAATGAATACGATAGAAACAGCCTCAGAAGCACACACCAACAACGTTTGGAGCTCCATAGCATAGCATTCGTCTCAAACTTTAATTCAGCGGCGAAACAAAAAGGGGACCCCACTCAAAGAAGTCAAAGCAGCCGCCTCATACATCCGGTACGTACTGGGTACTTGGTACTTCGATTTTAATTTCCAGAAATAAATAATGCTTTATACCTAGTTTATACAATACCACATATTTTATATTTTATATATTATATTTATCATTCATATATACATATATATATTTCTACACATATATGTCCCTTCTAAACGAACCCAACCAAATTTATTTACTACTTGCTGTTGGATATGCCGACTATTTCATCCAGTCAATACACATCAACAATATCATCAACTCCATCATCATTCTTCTTCTCCTGCTAGCCTTTTGATTCAAATGCAAAGGGGTCCCACAATTTAAAGAGCAAAACATCGATCGATTTCATCTTGCATCTACACATCCTTGGTCCTTTTTATCTCATATTCTGATAATATATACGCACCCATATCTATATATATATATATGCCCGGCAGTGACCGCCACTTTAGAGAGGGGACATTGTTTTCTCTGCTTCTATCAATCTTCCTGGCCATAAAAATTTAAAGACTATTCACTTTTTTTTCTCCCTATTTTGATATTTGGAGATTAAAAGAGAAGTTGGACTTTTTATCTCTCTATCTAATTTTGATTTGCCTTTTAAAGTGAATCATCTCTCCAGTGAATCAATTTTGCTTGGATACTTAAAGAGAAAAAATCCTCCGGGTTGATCTCATCTTCCAGATTTGACTTTCTACTTTTCTTCTCATCTTCTCAACAACTTCTTCCAACAACTACAGTACTGTCAGTCAGTTAATTTATCGTCTTTCTTCTTCAAGAATTTGCTGTTGTTTTAGACTTCTTTCGCCACTCAAGTATGTATCTCTCTATCTTTTGATCTCATTAAATTGGATCAAGGGACATGCCAGAAATTTTTGATATTGATACTGACATTTTTCCATAGATAGAAATCACTTCCACAACCAGAAGAAATATCTTCCACAATGGCTGTCCCAACTCATTGCAGTCACTCATTCAACATCCTCAAATCTGAATCTACATTGATTCAATGGTTCTGTTCAATGTGCCATTCAGGACCTCACTGGCTGATCTATGAGTGCAAGTATTGCAAACTCAAGACTTGTCGAGTTTGCTCTGATAAGTTATAATTGTCATTATAACAATATTGTCCTGTCTGTCAATACAGATTTTGTGTATCAATTGTCAAGACAATTTGTTTGTATCAATCATTCAATACGTTTGTTCATCGACCTGGTGGAAGTCTCGTTTTTTCTTTCTATTTGGTGGGGTGTTGGGAGAAGGTCAAAAGATCCTAGTCAATTTGGTATGTACTACTCAATTCTTGATTTTTTATACCTCAAATTTTCATAAGTTGTATTTGGAAATTATGCCAACACACTTTCTATCACATTAACCAATTTCTATTAGAAATTTGTGGTTGTCGGTGAAGCCAAGTCGGTGAAGTTTCCTAGTACCTTTTCTGCTTTTCAATTCAAATATTCGATTGTCGTTCGATCAAAGTGCATAAGAGAGAAAGCCACTGACAACATGGATTATAGGGAACCGAAAATAAAAAATGTTTCGGATTTGACCCTGCCGCCTCTTTGTATCGCAATTGGATCAAAGCAAAAAAATATTCATTTTGACAAGCTTTAAGGATAGCTGCATGTAATTCATGCAGGGACAACTTGGAATGCTTGCTCATTAATCATTATTGGTCACCACTTTTCGGCTTCCCTCTCTCATCCATTTACCTCAACCCCAACTCAACTCAACATACGATTCTCTTCCTCTCATATCGAACATTCACACCTACTTCCACGTCAAAGATGCGATGCTTCTCTATTTTACGAATATCCTCGATACCAAAATCCTTTATTATGACTACTACAACCACGAAATTATTCTTGTATTTTGCTCATTTCCTTGCTGTTCGGAATTTTGCCCTCTAATATCACATCCGAAAATTGCCCACCCCTGGCATTGTTTGCTAGTCCAGCCGGAATTGCTTCCTCGCGGTTGTTGGTACTCACAATCTGCCCAAAGCGATTTGCTTCGCCTTGGCCCATCCAAATGTTGGTTAGACTGGGCAAGGATATACGTTTATTCCCGACAACTATTTCCAGACCTTGAAAGGAAAAAGAAAAGCTTGTTTGTAACACAAATTTGATGTTGGTTTTTGCTCGTTGCTTTTCCTCTGTTGTTGTTTTTTAGAGATTTCCATTTTTGCACGTTTTCCTTGTTTGGGTTATGGATACACATGTTGGCTTGGCCAGTTACTGTTTACTCTGTTTTCAGATTGCTTGATTTTTGCTTTTAGCGGTGTAATGGGATGGATTGAGGGGTGGTGGTTATGATAGGGGGGTGTTTATGGTGTCTACAATGTCTTTGTGCGTCAAGAAGGACTGGTGTTTTTTGTCTCACGAAGTAAATGGTGTTGAAGAAAGAATGGCGGGTGGTAGCTTGTCTCATGTTAAATGTTCTATGACCTCTCCCGAGGAGTAGAGTAACTACTACGCGAAAGGTCTTCGCAATAGCAAAGATTTGTTGCCTTTTTTAGATGCTTGAGTTTGATGTTACTTTTGTATTGTATTCAGCAGTATGAATGACAGAATTTCTCTTCTATGGGCTTAATTGCACTAAATTTGATGAACTTTTCGAGTAAGCGTATACTTGGTAGGAGACGATAGGATTGGTAACTGCAGCTCGAGTGCACGTGGGTTACTCAATAAGATCGAGATACATGAAGTAAGTAACCCATCCACGTGTCATGTGCGGAATAGTCATGCGCGGAATAAACATGCACGGAATACATATCTCCTGTAGGTACTGTATAATTCCCTCACCGCCACCAGCAATCCTACGATTCGGAATTATCTAAAATAGCTCATAACAAACAATGTAAGTTCACTGGCTACGGAACTATCCCACAGAATGATACTGGCCGATATAGTATCAAAGAAATCATGATATACTAGGTACATACCTACATACAGTACAACAGCCGACAACGGATACTACCAGGTAATACCAGTATCATTCTAGAACATTCATCTGCGCGTTGCCTTTCCATACTCTTCTCGTCTGGTTTACCAGTCGTATCTGCATGATATTTTCCCAACAAGGCTTGTTATGCGGTGCGACGACGTTGAATGATTCGATTTTGTGCGACGGAAGGTGTTTGTGCTACGGGATTGCTTGGGATTTGGAATTGCCTCGCATGCGGCATTTGGGATGGGGGCTGGGGTTGTGGCTTGCATGTTTTTGTCGATTGTGTTTTTGGGGCGGTGGGTAGGGTTGGTAGGTAGGCTTCCGCTTGAGGTGGATGGAAAGCATGAGCTTGATTCAGTGGATGGATGGATTGGAGTTACAAACGCATATGCATACATCATGCAAGTCTCCGTAGCCCATTTGGGATCGATGATGCGAAGCAAAGAAAAAGAAAAGAAAAGAAAGTATGGTTTAGAATCGCAATTCTTGTTACATCCGGGGTAAGATCCTGTGAGCAACAGTGTAACATAACCCTAACCGCAGCACAGCCGCGCAACTCTAATCTAAAAGCGTGATCGGCCGGCGTCGGCCTCTGCTGAAGGATATCTGTTACACGCGGTGGGGCTGTAAGGCTGTTGTGGGTTCATGCTGTGTCTGGTTGGTATGGATATCAACTACCGAGTGTTTACTGTGGGTTGATGTGCGGAAGACATGGTTACGTGCATGCATGGAAGGGCTAAGGAATTCGTAGAAGAAGAAGAATGTTCTGGATGGATGGAGTAAGGGATAAGATGATAAGCTACTGCTTGTTTACGTGGTGAGCGGGTATGCTGTAGGCTGTATGTGTATGTATGTACGGGTGCTGGATGGAATAATTTGGAATTGGCTATGGGTGAAAGGACATGGAGGAAGGAGCCTCTTCCTTTCGGTTGTGCTTGCGAGATTGGGGTCCGATCTGGCGCCTAGGATCTGGATTAGGTAGGTGCTGGCTGATTGATTGGGTATATGTTATGTAATGTTGTGCTGTGCTGGGTTGAATGTACAGTATGTCACTACGGGTTATAATGAGACGGCTTTATGATCCGGTCACCGGTCGTAGGTAGTCTCGCTAGCTGGAGATGCTGGCAGGTGGGTAGGTGCCAAGGCGAGATACAATCAATGGCATTTGTTGTGGTGTATGTACTATGTACATCATGATTGCAAAACCCAAACGAACGGTGAGGGAATTTCTGGGGTCGATCCCTTAGACGACAATCCTGCAGTCAGGTGTTGTACTTTTAGATGGAAACAATGTATCTACAACTGAGCTATGATTTAATGATGTGGTACTTAGTATAGGGCGATTTTCTGCAGGTCTTTTCAAGGCAGCCATATAGTTCACCAGTGGGTGCAATAATCGTCACCACTTGAGTTTTTCGAATTTCATAACAATTTCAATGTCTGTACGATTTTCATGAAACCATTCTGGGGCACTTGAACATTGTAATTTACAACTTGGGCTTGGATGAACCTCTATTCAAAAAGGTTATTTGGAGTTGGGCTCTGTCACTAGTGGCTGTCTTGAGCACAGCAAAGTAGTTTTCGACTAAGCTTCATGAAATTTCGTATCAGCCAGCACATGGTGCTTACACGGGTAAAAGTGACAGCGGAAACGCAAAGATATTGCTATTGTCACTGTCGTCTTTCTGAGTTTTGAACTACAGACAACCATTCTATGAGTTTTAATCTCTAAGTGGAAGATGAACATTGAAGTTGTAAAGAAAGATGTGCAAATTTCATTTCTTACGTGATGGATAAACAATAAGTTTTATGAATTTCATTTACTAAGTGAGAGATAAACGATAACTTTTATAATTTTCATTTATTAAGTGATGCTTGAAGATTAAATATTAATTATTAGG
>JWJB01010419.1:0-20011 GCA_000812895.1 Rutstroemia sydowiana
ACTATTACGTCGATAAGGCGCTCGACTATCGCAGCAAACATCTTGCTAACGCCAAAGACGGAGATTATACCTCGCCAATTGATAAGTCTGAACAAAAGTATGTATTGCTGTATGAGATGGCAATGGAAACGGATGACCGTAACGATTTGAGAAATCAAATCATGCATGTTTTTCTAGCAGGCCATGAATCTAGCGCCATCACTGTTGGGAATGCCATATTTCTACTTTGCCGCAACCCAGAAATATGGGAAAAACTAAGGGCAGAGTTATTATCTCATGGCGAAGCGCCTTTGACATATGATACTTTAAAAAGTTTGAGATATTTGCAGAACGTGATTAAAGAAAGTAGGTCCACGCATACTTAATGTATCCCAAATTTGCAACTTTACTTGCATATTGACGCGCTTACAATATATCTTGCAGCTCTTAGGCTCCTCCCTGTAGCCAGTACAGCACGAATGGCATATAAGGATCTCATACTACCTACAGGCGGGGGTCTCGACAGGAAATCTCCGATATTCGTCCAGAAAGGCACAGTGGTGACAACCTCCTTTCATGCTCTTGGGAGAACGGCCGCTTGTTATCAGCCAGATCCAAACAGTTTCCGACCTGACCGCTGGGAAGATCTGCGAGCAGATTCTAGCTACATGCCATTTGGGTGGGGGCCGAGGACTTGTCCAGCGAAGAATCTGGCCGAGGTGGAAGTAGCATATGTTCTAGCAAGAATGGTGCAGATGTGGAAGCGTGTTGAATGTAGAGATGATACGATGGAATGGGTGGAAGAGATGAGACTATCAACGAGCAGCCGCAATGGAACGAAGGTAGGATTGATATACTAGCCTTCTATGTAGGCACAATTCAATACTCTTGAAACTCCGAGACCCTTTTATGTTGTTTCTACTCCTCAACTTCTAGCTTGTAAAAACTTTTTAATGCCTCCGATGACTCCCTCCGGACTTGGTTTTTCAGCGCAAACATCCGGCTCATAGCCGAATGTGTTTTTCAGATAATCTCTAGTAGTAGGCCCGATCGTGGCGATGAATATCTTCCGTTGTCCACCTACTGTGTTGTCCACCTGCTTGATTTTTCCCGTTTCTGAATCCAACATCCCCAAAGCGCGTAACATTGCTTCACAGCCTGTTGGCGAAAATACAACCACCCATCGCAAATTTCTATCTTTTGTATCCCGTAGCAATCTTACAAAGTTCTCCTCGAATGATTCCATAACGCCAGTGCCGTATACGACCAGTTCATCAACTTGTATTCTTTTATCCGCAGGCAATTTCGGGTCCATTAATGTATTTGGTATTATATCCCGTCGCTGTTCTCCCACCATAAATAGTAGAGGAGGTTTAGTTACTCGGTCTTTGTGCCATTCGCCATAGTGTTCCAACATATAATGAGCCAATGCCTCCCCGTTCCCCGATTCCTCTCCAAATATATTCAATGGTGGGTTCTGGGGAATCGATTTCAAAGCTCGTGATGTGGCTGGCCCGACTGTGTATATCGGGACATCTTGTAGATGTGGCCAATCTTCGTTGACTTGGTTAACTTGTCAGCATCAGTGCAGTATCTGATATTTATTAGACATACCATCTTTGCCCTCTTCCACCAGTTTAGCAAATAATTCCACTGCTCTCTGACTTGTAAAAATCAATCCGCCATATTTCTTCCCTTCTGACTTCCCAATCTCCTTGTTTTTGAGAAAAGCTTTCGCTTCCTCTACACCACCTTCCGCAAATTTGTGTTCTAGGACTGGTACAAAGACCGGATCAAACCCGTCGCCATTGACACTCACCTCATCGAATTTCTCTTGATAGCCATCATTGGGTATACTCTTGGTCTTGAGTAAAAACACCGGGATTTTACAAATATCCTTTGCTTTATCTTCGTTCATATTTTCCTACGCATTGTGAGCTTCCGACCCCGCGGGATTGGAAGAAAGTGTGTCATGCCTTGCAGTATGGAAGTGGGGGTGTGAGGTGGGCCGGATATCAAGTCATTTTCTCCGAAATGTCGATAAGCTTAATCCTTGTCTGTGCAGCGGAGTGAAGCTTACCGAAGATAGCCCGAACATTTTTATTACAAAGCTTTTGGAATAACTACAAATCTATTTGATTATTGACACCATATTTCCTGTCATTCTTTTGGATTGAGATCTGCAAAAGGATCAGTTGGATCATAATGGCAGACGATACGAGGGATAACGAGAGCGGGCCCGCTGGGATAACTACTACGCCCGCAGTTCCCACCAAACTCCCAAAAGGCATGGTTTTGGGGAAAGATGGCAAACCGTAAGACTATCCCTTACCCTCCTGGCATACGGAGGTTGTGTTAATCCCCAATATAGATGTCGGACCTGCAGCTCTCTTAGCTCTTTCACAGCTGTTACTAGAGGCTCCTCCAAGTCGCTGAAAACCTCCGCACCAGCATCCGACTGTCCTCCCGATGTGCAAGAACTCGGCCGCGGGGCATGGACACTCCTACACAGTATCACGGCCACTTACCCAGCCAATCCCTCTTCCAGTGACCGACAGGATGTATCCCAATTCATGGGATTATTTGCAAAACTTTACCCGTGCTGGATCTGCGCAGAGGATTTCCAAGCCTATATGGTAGCGAACAAGGTACGGACGGAGAGCCGGGATGAATTTGGACAATGGATGTGCGAGGCGCATAACGATGTGAATAGGAAGTTGGGGAAGAAAGAGTTCGATTGTCGCAGATGGGAGGAGAGGTGGAGGACGGGGTGGAAAGATGGAAGATGTGATTGAAATGGAGGGGTGGAATTGTACACTATGGAGATTTAGAATGGGGTAGTTTTCCTGTTGTATATATTCTTTACTGTACTATATCATACAGAGTGTGGGTGCATATAATGGCGAATTGTAAAGGTAGAGAGTTGGTGGGAAAAATTAGAAATCTCGGCTCAGTTGTATACAAAGCTATACTCCCATTGATATTACATACCGCTAAAATTATGATAGAGACGCTGGCAAATCAGAAACCGCAACTGATCTCGTCTCGGTTCTTCGAGAACACTCTCCTATGCTTTTTGAACGTCCACGACGTGGCATCATGAAGTTTAAGCATGCACGCTAATTGAGACTACTTCTCTTCGTTTCTCAACCTGCCCTAATGTCCTGTCACTTGAATTATGCAAGATCATAGACATCTCAATTGGATTTGCTAGTTTCGCTGCTGTCCCCTTCGTCTTCCACATCCGCGTCATAAGCACCAGCTTCCAATATTCCTAAGGAAGCAAGATGTTCATCGCCATTTACATCAGTATGCCCACTCAACTTATCTACGCCAATATTGTAGCGTAATAAATACTTCACTTGGCTGTTGAACTAGTTCAAATGTTAGCCCACGGATTCGTTCCCTTTAGTTCCGAGCTCTTAGACTGACGGACGGTTGTTGAACGGTTACTTCACGATCAACACCAGATGTTCCAACTTCGTGATCAAATGCAGGTTTCGAAGATTCTCCAAGTTCGTGATCAAAGGCAGATTCCGAAGCCTCTCCAACTTCGTGATCGAATGCAGATTCCGGTGTCCCTGTGCTTGAGCGCTCCGTTTCAAAGCCATCACTCTGCGAGCTCTCAGAAGCAACCTCCTTTTGGGCAGACATAGCCATACTGAAATTAATCTGATCATCTTTTGAAAGATGGTCGTTTATGTTATCGTATATCGACTTGTACAATTTGAGGCCCATGGACTGTAGTAAAGGGCGGGCTTTAAAAGCCGATTCTGTTGGCTGCGGGTTCGTATTTGTGAAAGTAAAAGGCACGCTCGATGATGGTCTAGTCAGAAGATCTGACATTTCGCTAACTACTTCCCGGCCTTCAATGGGCATGGCAGCCGAAAACGAGGGACTTGAGGAATCCAAAGAACCCGCTGGCATGGGTAGATCCATCTTCAAGATATCCAGAGCTTTCTGTAGGTTAAGTTGAAATAGATGTTTGCCAAAAGCAGAAAAGAAAAGAAAAGATATTGATAATATGAATATATCGAAAGTACTGATAAAATTTTATTTTGTGGTTTCTGGAGGAAAGAAATGTACCTGACAACCAGAATAGAGATATTGAATAGGTCTTGTAGTATGTTAACATCGTTCTTGCCTGCCTTGTAAAGTAGAAGATGCTATTTGCCCAGGTGACTATCCGTGGGAAAGAGCCAAACAAGTGTAGGTATTTCAGGCCCAACACGAGAGAAAAGCCTACTAGTTGACCAAATATCACAATAGACATACCTACCTAGGTAAACCATTGTCATTAAAAGCCATCTTACTCGTTTGGAAGAGAGGGAAGAGAGGGAAGAGAGGAAGGTCTCATGCAAAGGTAAAAATTCATGTGGACTTGGTCTACAAAGTCCTTGAACCTCTATGGCACTTGTATGAGGTATTACAGTTTGAAGTATATGTAATGTTTAGATTTCATGACTGGTCGACGCAACATTGGGAAGGCAAACCCCAAGGATGCTTGCTTAGTTGCACACATTTACAAATTGGAGCTACCTAGGTTCATCATGAGGTTGGTATCGGAATGATCACATACTGGGGTATGCTCATAATCCCATGTTTGACTGATGATGTGTAAGTCTTGCTTAGTGAATGAATAATGATTGTATTTCATAAACATGGTCTGCTTAATGAGACTTGAGTCCAACAATTTTAAAGGCTTCTTTTTTGACTTAAGGCTCGATTTAATGAACGCAGTCGAACATTGAATTGTTAACGGCATTCAGTCCTATAGAACTACGTTTCAATTTTTGTTGGGGTGGATGGATGGTTCGCGGATGAACAACCATGCTCTGGTATTGCGAAGCTCACCGGGAGAATAATAATTAGGGTGACGATGATGATTGAAGTGGAGTGTGGTTCAAATTTTTAAAATATTATCCATGCTAGTGGTGTTAGTAGCTTGAAGTGGTTAAATGATTCAATTGGCCATGGACCCACCTTTACTCGTGATCATTACTCGCCTATACACTAGCGCCCACATTCGCTCGTTTTTTTCGATTACCACTTTTCGCACCCACGAAATTTCAAGATTAACGACATCAATATCGACGGCCATCTTTCAACGACAAGATGCCTACCCATTCAAGCAAAACCCGCAAGCAGTACGTTCCCTTGAATCCCATCGAATTCGCAATTGTTCTGGATATCTCAAATTTCAATTAAGCCCACGCGCAATGATGCCCCCCTCCAATCTATCGTTTATTGGCGTTGGTAGTGGCATTGCAATATTGAAGAAGAATTGAAGCTGACGAGAATTTCTCTGTATAGCCGCGGTCATGTTTCTGCCGGTAAAGGTCGTGTAGGAAAACACCGCAAGCATCCAGGTGGTCGTGGTCTTGCTGGTGGTCAACATCACCACCGAACAAACATGGATAAGTACCATCCAGGTTACTTCGGAAAGGTCGGTATGCGATACTTCCACAAGCAACAAAACCACTTCTGGAAGCCAGTTGTCAACCTCGACAAGGTACGTTAAATTTCACAAAGTCCATTGGGATGATTGGGAGCCCGATTATGGATTAGCAATGAACCTCTTTAATGAAGAAATTTACTGATTATTTTTGGTGCAGCTTTGGTCCCTCGTCCCAGCCGAGAAGCGTGAAGAATACCTCTCCGGCTCAAAGAAAGACACCGTCCCAGTCTTAGATCTCCTTCCCCTCGGCTACTCAAAGGTTCTCGGAAAGGGTAGAATCCCAGAAGTCCCAATGGTTGTGCGCGCAAGATGGTTCAGCAAGGAGGCAGAGCGAAAGATCACAGAGGCTGGAGGTGTTGTCGAATTGGTTGCATAAATGGGCAAATTCATAGCGAATGGATGTTAGGTTTTTCTCATTATATGAATGGCTTCTACAACGGCTTTGGGAGTTCTTGATGAATGAAAAGAAAGACAATTGAAACCATCTTCGTGGGCTGTGAATTTTTTTCGTTACGATTAATAAGGGTGCTATATATGGTATCTCTAGAGTTATCATGCCGGATGTATACGAACGCACCACGCTAATATGTACAATGAACCCCACAATATCTATCGTACGCCTCATGAAATGCCGAAAGCGCCTGTTCTATGCCGGAATCATATTGATCTCATCCTCATCCTCGTCATAATCCGCCCCGAGATCGTTCTCTTCCACTGGTAACCTCAAAAATTCATGCTCCAACGCTTCCTCTGCACTGATTCGTTTGTTTGGATCCAGTTCGAGACAACGTTCCAGAAATTGAATTGCCATTTTCTCTTCACCCGTAAAAGGCTGCTCAGCTCCATCTGGACCCCCGTCATTTCTACACGTTGACCATAATATGATCTTTTCAAGCGCGAACCCAGCCTGACCAATCGTGGGTATATTGGTTTCGAACACAGTTCCATGAAGGTAGGCACAACTTTTCATAGCTTTTTGGCCGAATATTGTAGCAATCTCAATCATGGCCTCAATATCATCAGCTGAGTTGAAAAATGGAAACCGCTTGGAAAGTATAGTCAACAATATGACACCAGCAGACCAAATATCGATTTTGGTGCGCTGCTCAGTGCATTTGAAGAGGACTTCTGGAGCTCGAAATCCTCGCGTTCCAGCGCGATTCGCACGCCTTGATGGACGACTGTCATGCTTCGGATAGCCAGCGGAGGGTAAATTTTGGCGTCCTACCGCTTCTTTCAGCCTGTTCTCCCGCTTAGGTTTGCTCGCTGTACAGAGACATGATCTCATATCATCTTCTTCTCGTTCTGCCAACCCAAAATCTACAAGCACGCCTCTCTGCTTGTCCGGTTCGTAAAGAAAATTGGTCGGCTTGATGTCTCTATGTAGAATACCTTGAGCGTGAACTGCTTTTAATGCGGTGAACAATGATCGAAAGTAAATTTGCATATCTGACACCTTCATTTTGCGAAAGTACTCCCGGAAGTCTGTGTGCCGGAAATATGGGAGGACTGCTACAACTTGATCCGTACTTCTAAAGGCTGTAATGAGTGGGCACACGGAGTCACAACCTCGGAGGTCATTGAGAAGATCAAGTTCGTTCAGGATTCGAGTTGGACTGCTTGTAACGTAAATCTTTTTTATTGCAACATACTTTCGAGTCCGCTTCCGACCGAATTCGTCTTTCGTTTCTTGTGATATGGGTCTGCGTCTTATTACAGAAGGCGACTCCCATGGAGAATTAGTTACTTCATCAAGATCCCAGTCATTGTGGTAGGAATCGTATAGTAGGTCTTCCGCTTTGTAGACAGTAGAGAAGGTTCCTGCATCGCGTGAGTAACTGTAAAACCACAAGTTGGGGTATATATGTACCTTCGCCAATTCGATTTATGAGACGGAACCGTTTATGTATGCCTTTGAAAGTGTCCTGAAATTTGACAATGTCTTCCGCTACTCCTGGGTCAACAGGGTCATCGTCACTGTCTGTCTGATCTGAATAGCCGTCGTCTTGCGATCCCTCGTCCTCTTCTGCTCTCGATTCATCGAAATCGTTTTCTTCTTCGTCCATTGATTCTTGTTTTACATCGTCATTGTGAATTTCGAATGGTATTTTCGCACTTGCTTGTCGAGATCGCATAGTTGCCATTGTGCCGTACAAAAATTCTTGTAACTTCAACAATACATTACTGTATGGGAATTGAAGCCTCGACCGATCGTTCTTACCCAATAGAACTTTGATATCAAGCCTCTAATTGTACCTTTGCGGGGTTAGTGTGTCGCGGTTTTGATCGCGAAAGTAGGTGAAATAAGGCTAGTCTCGTTTAAGTTGAAAGTCAACATCAATAAACACGCTCCCCAGCAACAAAGTTTTTCGCAAAACAAATTCATCAGCGCCAACATTTGATCATTATTTTTGATTTATGTATTGGATTGCGTCGCGAAATACGTCGCTCTTACCGGAACTATGGATACGATGGATTTCGACATTAATGATGCCCTGAAGCATTACATGAGCGACCCCGCAACCGTTCCGACCCCAGAAGCAGATTCGAACTTGGCCGATTGCGAAAATGATCCCGAATCTCTTACAAATGCTCTGGTCAACAGTGTACTGAATCCGATCATAGATTCGGTAGCGGAGAATCCAGATGCCATAACACGAAGTTCATCATTTGATTCTTTGCAGTTTTTGCTAAAGTGTGTCCCAGTTTGTCTTAAATCTACTCAAAATTACCCCACCGAACCAGATTCTGAACTCTTCAAACTCTCTAGATCCTCTTCCGCCCTCCCTTCACATGCCTTGAGCAAGATATTCGATCTCATAATATCTGGACTCTCTGCTGAAGCAGACATAATTCATACTGACCTCGAAACGGACGAACAAGAGTTGGTCGCTCATCATAAACAACTTTTGGAAGCCTTCGGATTTTTATTACAGTGGACTATAGCGGCAGTAGAGACAAAAGCGGCGGAGAAGTCGAGTTCTGCGCCAGCGGCTCGCAGCAGGGGCAAGGCCTCTAAAGCTAAAGCAAGTGCAAAAGATGGAAATTGGGACTCATCCCCCCAGCTACAAACGGCCCTTGATACTATGTGCAAAGTCTTGAAGTTAAAACTATCTAAAATATTTCTGACAACTTCAGAGAGAGACACCTTTATAAGTTTATTTACGCGGCCAGTATACATGGTTTTAGAGAGCGAGCAAAGAGTCAAGAATACCGCTATTCGGATGCACGCTTTCAAAGTACTATGTATAGCGGTTAAACACCATGGGCATGGTTATGGTAGGTTTCTATACATATTTGGGTCGTATTATTAGCTAAAAAATTGTCAATAGCTGCGCAGATATCCATCGTCCAGAATTTGACTTACTTTGAACATCTAGCGGAGCCTATGGCCGAGTTTCTGCATATCCTGTCGGAGCAATATGATTATCCACAATTGTCAGATGAGATCATTAAGGAACTTAGCAACAAGGAGTTCAATAGCAACGATACCAAGGGCCCCAAATCCGTCTCTTCATTTATCGTGAAGCTTTCTGAGCTTGCACCACGACTTGTTATCAAACAAATGACAATGTTAGCAAAGCAACTAGATAGCGAATCCTATGCTATGCGGTGTGCTCTTATCGAGATTTGCGGGAACCTTGTTGCTGACCTGAGCAAGCAAGAAGAACGCGGTGATAATCACAAGTCTCAACTAAATGCATTCTTCGATGTACTGGAGGAACGATTCCTGGATCTAAATCCTTACTGCAGATGTCGAACTATCCAAGTTTATATCAAGCTTTGTGAACTGGAGCAGAAGTTCCCCAAACGCCGACAAAGGGCCGCGGAATTGGCAGCTCGAAGTTTAGAAGATAAGAGTAGCAATGTCCGTCGAAATGCCGTCAAACTTCTTGGGACGTTGATTAAGACACATCCATTTAGTCTTATGCACGGGTCCCAATTGAACTTCAAAGAATGGAACTCTCGACTAGAGGCTGTTGATGCAGAATTAAATGCCTTAAAACCACCCGCAGAAGCAGCAGGATTGGCAGATACTACCCGAGTAGAAGCTGACACAGTATTATTAGATGATGCGACACAACTCGAACCAGACTCCCCACAGAAAGCTCAGCAACCCATGACTGATGAAGAAAAAATTGCTGCGGTTCAAAAAGCACAAGAGGAAGCAGCTACATCCGATGCAATCAACAAACTGACTCTAACAAGGCGATACTATGTCGAAGCACTCAAATTCATTGAGGTTCTACATGGTGCTACAACTATCATCTGCCAACTTTTAGGATCCAGAAATAAGAGTGAGGTGATTGAGGCTATGGACTACTTCGAGGTCGGTGATGCTTATAATATCGAGCAAAATAAGCTTGGAATTCGAAGGATGTTACGTCTCATCTGGACCAAGGGAAATAGTGATGAAGGAAAGGGTGTCCAAAATCATTTGATCGATTGCTACAAGCGACTGTTCTTCGAGGCCCCAGACTCGTACAGCAGCAACGATGCGGCTAACTACATTGCTCGGAATATGATCAGTCTAACATTTGGAGCAACACCCGCGGAACTAACCTCTCTTGAACAATTACTAGCCACCATGATCAAAGCCAACCATGTTTCAGATTTGGTGATTACAAAACTTTGGCAAGTGTATGGAGTCCAGAAGAGAGAGATCTCCAAGAGTCAAAGACGAGGATCAATCATTGTTCTAGGTATGCTTGCTACCGCCAAACCCGAGATCGTGGTAGGGGAGATGGAAACCATGCTTCGTGTCGGCTTAGGAAGCCTCGGCCGTTCGGATTTGTTATTGGCGAAATACACCTGCATAGCTCTCAGACGAATAAATCCAACAGGACGACAAGCCATTGCCCAAACCTCAAAGCTAAGCAATGATCACGCTGTCCTTGGAAAACTTGCCTCCATTATTGAAGTAGAATCCGATAACAAGGAATGGTACGGCGTTGCTGAGCAGGCGATCAGTGCCATCTATTCGCTGTCAAAACACCCAGACACGCTATGTTCTGAGATTCTGCGGAGGAAAACAAAGCACGTTTTCCAGCGCCAAACCACAACACCCCCTCCTCCTCAAGAGGTAGAGTTGACTGGGGATGAGATGGATATCGATTCAGAAGAGCCTGAAGAAGTGCCCAAATTGGACTCACCCATGGAAACTGAGGCCGAAGCACCCGCAGCAGAGAACAGACAGAAGGGCTCCATTGCTCTATCGCAACTTTTGTTTATAGTTGGGCATGTTGCGATCAAACAAATTGTTCATCTTGAGCTTTGCGAACTCGATTTCAAGCGAAGGAAGGCCGATGCTGAGAAGAACAAGGCCACTGAAACACCAGCGGACAAAGCTGCCAAAGAAGCTGCAGATGATTTGGACATGATCGGAGGAACAACTGAAGATGATTTCACGGAAGCAATGGCACACATCAGAGAACGCGAACTTTTATATGGTCAAAACTCACTTTTGTCAAATTTTGGACCACTGGTAGCTGAAATCTGCTCAAACAATACGACATATAATGACCGCAACCTCCAAGCTGCTGCAACTCTTTGTCTAGCAAAGTTGATGTGTGTCAGCTCCGAATATTGCGAGACAAACCTTCCACTTCTCATCACAATCATGGAACGTTCAAAGGATCCCATCATTCGATCAAATGTGGTTATTGCGCTAGGGGATATGGCAGTTTGCTTCAATCATCTTATCGATGAGAATACCGATTTCCTTTACCGAAGACTTAATGACAAAGACGCAAGTGTTAAGAGGACATGCTTGATGACTCTCACTTTCCTCATTCTTGCAGGTCAAGTGAAGGTCAAGGGACAGTTGGGTGAAATGGCCAAGTGCTTGGAGGATGACGACAAACGAATTGCAGACTTGAGTCGAATGTTCTTCACGGAATTGAGTACTAAGGATAATGCTGTGTATAATCACTTTGTCGATATGTTTAGTCTGCTAAGCGCGGAGAAGGGGTTGGAGGAAGATGCTCTTCGGAGAATCATCAAATTTTTGGCTGGGTTCATTGAGAAGGTTGGTCCCCACGCTTCATATTTTAATTATCATTTATGGTCAAGCCGCTAATACAAGTAACTAGGATAAACATGCTCGCCAACTTGCTGATAAGCTGGCTGCACGTCTTGCTAGATGCGAGAGTGAGAGACAGTGGAACGACGTAGCTTACGCCCTAAGTTTGCTACAGCACAAGAACGATGAGATCACGAAGTTGGTACAAGGTGGATTTAGAGTTGTGCAGGCCAGCGCTTGAATATTTGTTATATGTATATGATGATGATGATATGTGATGGATAGTAAAGAAAAGGGACTATGAGGTCATTCATGATAATGTGGTTGGTTGTGGCGTTCAGGTTAATGTGGGAGTTTTGGTTGTAATTCCAGTAATTATATGATATCCACGGTCTAATATTTGAATTTTCATTCAGTTAGATGAATAATTGTTTTACTCTTGCCCTTTTAAGGAAAGTATCGTCGGTGGTGACTTTCCTTTCACTCTCCCCCGCATTTTCTACCAGAATGAAGGAAACGTGCATATATAAGGCTAAAAATAAATATCCCTTGCATAAAGTATCATAACTTCCGTAAGTAGGGTGATAATTTTCAGGCAAGCAATTCGTAATAATTTCCATCTTCTTCTGTCCCTTTCCCTTACCTCGAGTGTAAATAAAAACGGTCCAAAAGTCCAGATCAAAATAAATTTTAATTGCGAGAAAACGAGATAGGGGTTGGGTATTAAAAGTGTTTTGCTCTTTTTTACTCTCCCCACTATACTTGTTGAGGTAATATTATTCACATTAGTGCCAAGCGGGAGACCCATAAATTCCGAAATTCGATTTCGCATTTTCGATAGATATAGGTAAATTTTTGGCGTGATGGTTGGCCCAGGTGGAGTGAGGTGGACGATTGGGTTTGGATAGTTTTGAATGGATTGGGATTTTATCCTGGTAATGTTCTCGAATGCGAAAGGCAAGACCAGGCAAAACTTTTGGGATGAATATTCAAGGATCTTGCTTGGCTTTATTTAAATTCTTAAATTCTTTCGGGCTTGGCCCGGGCAGCGAAGTTTGTTAGTGGTGAGGTTTATTAGTAAATTAGGAAAAAGACGTTTTTTTATCTCTTTTGCCTTCTTCGTAAAAAGCGCACAGCACACCACTTTTAGTAATTCATCGGAAGATAAATACAGTATGACATAGTAAGCTGTTGCAAAACATCCATGAAAAATCGGAAATGGTAGTCATATTCTTCATCAGCTTCAGAGGCTTTGAGCTTGCGCCACTGAATGATAGCTGAAGATTATTGTACCAGTACCAGGTACAGAAAATAATGAAATGAATTTCAGGCTTCTTCTTTTTTTTAGACGTTTAATAGGCATTCATGCATACCATTACTGTATGTTCCCGTGCCGTGCGGCTAGAAGACTATTTGAGCCTTGTAAGTTCTACCGTATGCATGCCAGCATGGCAGTTAAATGTCGGAGCGCAAGGCATATTTTTTCTTGGTTAGGGTCTTAGTCCTTGGGGACCTCTCTCTCTTTGGGATTGTGCTGCGTTGCATGCAAATTTCCAAGCGAGCGCGAATCTTGGGTTTGTAAGGGGGGCGTGGAGATTTTTAAGAAGATTCATTGGGTGTATTGCTTGTGTCGATCAAAGCTTGAATGTTGTTGGATTCTTCATTGAGGTTACATTTTACAGTTCCAATAATATGTACCAGTTTACCAGTACCGATATAAAATATGATTATGAATTTTTGACTTTAGGGAAAGGGGGAGACGCTTTCCGATGATGTGCGGTTGTGAATCAGGCGCGGGTATGTATCAGATGAATGTGGAAAGGAATAAAGGAAGGTTAGTTATTATTAGATAGAACTACGGGTATGTAGGTAGGTATCTGTTTTGATATAATTTAATTTCAACGGCGTTTAAATAGCGAGGAGGAGAGGGGCGAAGGAACCTTTGCATTTTGCATTTCATACTGTAAGTTAGAGCATTGACAACACTATCATCACTTTCGTCCGATATGCCACAATCCATGAATGTTCCTTGATATCATCGTCATCCCAAGTATTTATACATTATCGGATTGAAAGTAAACAATATACGGAGTTTAATATTCAAGGTATTTCCAAGCCAATTAACATTATTCCATTATTTTCAGTTCAGGGGCTCGATTCAATATCGATGGAAGGGGTTCACCGAATCGCCAGTAACCTTATATCAGGTCGAAATTTCTAGATGGGAAGAAGATTTATTGGAAATTTTACTTTGGTAAGATCCACATATAAAAGACCATTACCATCATTACGCCGCCTACCCGCCTACCGTATACGCGGTAGAAAATCATTTCCTTCTATTCAGTGACAGTCAGCATGATGGATAATGGATTTTCTGCATTTTTGGGTATAGAGGGGAACACCTTGTTGTCAAAATGTCTTGGGAGATGAGATGATTCTTACTATTTCAGGTGAATCATTTATTGAGAGAAGCAGTTAATTATTCACCACTTAAGGGGAATATAGAAGAAATATATTCTTTATTGGTAGATGATATGAATAATTAAATAATAGATAATCCATTGAATCAAAAAGATTTCATTCATTCATCTCTCTAATCTACGCCGTACAGTATTTCAGACGTTCATTCATTCAATTCCTTCCTTCATTTATTCAAACGTGGGATTATCTTTCTTTTTTTCTGTGCTGTGCTGTGCTGTTAAATTAACAACATTGACAACGAGTATAAAAGAAAACCATTAACAACGTTCTTCCTTTTTCTTCAATATATATACTTTTGTAAAATAATATTGTTTATTATTTGAAGATAATTTATCTTTCAACATTCTTTTACAATTTCCAAGACAATATCAACCTTCCTTCATTTCCAAATTCAATATACAATACCAATATACTTGGTAAAACGCCAAGGGGAGCGAAAGAGAGAAAGAAAGAGATAGAGAAACGAGTACCTTCGTACCCCCGCCATATATTCTTTACGCCTACTACTTTTTTGAGATTTGGACCAATAAAGACGCTTCAACTGTTAAGACGAACAAATCGAAATCCTTCAAAGGTCGCTACAGAATCTCCAGTAATTTGAGGGGAAAAAAGGGAAAAGAAACAAACCGCCGCTTTGTGCCACCAACTTACAGGATATACTTTATAATTTTTTTCATTACCCTTTTCGTCAGATCATAAGGTTACGATGTCGCATCAATATTATAACAACGAGTACGAGGATGAATATATGGATGATTCGAGGTTCTCAGACGATGAATATCAACCAGCAAGAGCAGGTTGGAATCATAATAATGGTCAAGCTGGTAAGTTTTTTTGTTGATTTCGTTGAATCAATTTATTTTTTATTATATGTTTCGATTTGATTCATATTTTCAACCATATATACGGGGATACATATTCAAAGCCAAGTAAAGAACTTGGAAGAATACGAAACTATATTCGATATTTTTATGTCCAACTTCAAATGAAGGTTACACTATTCTTCCGACACTGCCCTGTTAATATATAACTTCGGGGGGCGCATCCCGCATATAACATCCCTCCCACCAGCCAGCTATGACAATACTACCTACGTACATAAAAATCCTTCCAGTATTCATATTCACTCTTACTTTTCACTATTCTTGATTTCATATTTATCTTTACAGCTTAAAGAGTCAAATGCTGCTATATTATTAAGTAGCAGAATATTTACACCCATTTGTTCATTTATTTCTGAAAGGGCCTTTGGAAACTTGACTGATAAATATATTTCCTCTACTTTAGATTCCTATCAACAACCTCAGCGCGGAAGCAGTTTGAACCACGATAACAACCAGAGTCAAGGCAATATGAATGGATATGGATATCAACAAAATCCCAATCTAGGGGCAACATTTTATCCTGGATCGGGAGACGACTATTATCAACCTAATAATTCGGTCATATCTCCCACACCACAAAGGTATGACGCTTTTCATTCTTCTGTTGGAGATGGCACAACAGATGTTTAGAATCTCTACCCCACAAACAGTCAAAATATTTGACAGGAACAGGACTAAGAGCATTGTGCAGGGTTATGCCAGAAGTGCCATCAAATATGCAAGAAAGTCTGGCAAACCTAGAGCTTAACTCAGGTGGCCCTCAAGTGAGCTCACATTCTATAATTTCCTAAATCCATTCTCCTTATAACGATAATTTTCAGCAAGGTTATTCCCGCGGGTCCTCACATTCAGGTGTTAGCAATCGATATAGTGGAAATGCGCCGCATTTCACTGCCAGCTACGACCATACAAATGCTTCGGTATATCAGAATTTGAAAGGGCCGCAAGGCGCTCCTCGAGTCCAGCCCGATTCTCCTCGATTCTCGCCATTCCCAAAACCCCGCGATGCAGGTGCAAATGTGCCTTTGTCAGACGAAGATAAGGAAGAAGTACTAGAAAGAGCACGCCCATTAGTTTTGAAGTCCACGGACCCCGAAATGCAGTTGGCATGGGCTCAAGATGCGTTGTCTTGGGTAGAAGTCGCAAGCCAGAGTTACGATCGAAAACAAGAGCAGAAAGAAAATCCAGGGAACCGGATGCCCACCCCAAAAATCGAACATCAGTTACGAGTGGATGCGATCAGCATCGTCAACTTTCTCGCAGAACAACAACACCCAAAAGCAGAATTCATGAAGGCAATGTGGCTCGAATTTGGCAAGTTTGGATATCGTCAAGATTTAAAGGAGTCGTTCCAATCCTACCAACGAGCCGCAAAGAAAGGATACGCTCGCGCGGAATACAGGATAGGGATGCAATACGAGAATACACAGAATGCAGGAAAGGCCATCGAACATTACCAAAGGGGTGTCTATTTGAAGGATTCTGCGGCACACTACAGACTTGGAATGGCAACATTACTTGGTCAATTGGGCCTGCAGCAAGATTATATGAGAGGTATTGACCTGATCCGGTTTGCAGCAGACACCGCAGATGAGAATTCTCCACAGGGCGCCTATGTCTATGGAATGCTTCTTGCTCGGGAATTGCCAAATATAAGCATGCCCGAAGAGTTCCTTCCTTACGATTTAAATGATGCTAAGCTCTTCATCGAGAAAGCTGCTTATCTTGGATTCGCGAAAGCACAGTTGAAGATGGCTCAAGCCTACGAACTTTGTCTTCTAGGCTGTGAGTTTGATCCGGCTCTGTCCCTACATTACAATGCATTGGCCGCTCGCCAGGGCGAATCAGAGGCCGATATGGCGATTAGCAAATGGTTCCTCTGCGGTTACGAAGGTGTTTTCGACAAGAACGAGAAGATGGCATTCACATATGCTCAACGAGCAGCAGAAACAGAAGTGGCCACAGCCGAGTTTGCTATGGGTTATTTCTACGAAATCGGAATGTACGTCACAAAGGATCTAGCCTTGTCGCAAGAGTGGTACAACAAAGCAGCGAAGCATGGAAATCAAGATGCGCTGGGAAGAATTGACAGTATTCGTCGCAATAACGTCTTTTCGAAATCTGATCATGAAGCCGTCGCCCTCAACAGGATTAGATCTACCCATGGTTCTCGCAGAGGAGGCAGGCCAGACCGATTCCAAACCCGAAATGCCCCTCCGATGCCCGGAATGCCAGAAAATGCAGGGTCTATGCCAAACAAACAGGCACAACCACGCGCGAAGAAGGGAGCTCCCGCTGGTATCCGACCTATCTCGATTGCACCATATCCCGAAGACGAGATTAGCCCTGGTAACAGGAAAGTGAGTCCTAGTCCTGGATATCCACCGAGATCGCCACGATTCCCACAAAGTGATCTTCGACCGTCTACTGCAAATTCCAATCCGGCTTCAGATCGGCCAGGATCCGCATTTGGTATACGCCAACAACCGCATATGGGGATCACACATCAAAACACTGAACCTATACGACCTAGCGTGGGTACTATTGGTACCATGTCACCACAACAAGGTCGGCAGCCAATAAGTGGCCAAGCACCAAACATTCCACCCCTCAACTTTGAGGCCAAATATCAACAACAACCACCTCAAAATTCAGGATGGAACCGACCACCAACTGCCGGGGGACCCAGACCAGGAACAGCACAAAGTGGCAACGGCCCTCGACCACTTGCAAATCCAAACGTAGGACCTCCGCGAGGAAGTTCCATGACCCCCGTCACACCAATATCAGGCCCTCCTTCCGCTACTGCTAGTCGTGCCTCTAATAGACCAATCAACAACAATAACACAATGTCATCGCAACAGGGTCCGGATTCGAGACAACCTTCCATGTCATCTCCTTCTCCTGCTCCATCTATAGCGCCCTCTTCGGCATCGTCCAAAAAGCAGAAACAAGGCCCAGCCACTTTTGATGAGATGGGTATTCCAGCTACTAAGACTGAGGGTGAATGCGTAAGTTTTAAATCACCATACACGTGTTTCCAAATGACACTGCTAACTTGATGACACAGGCGGTGATGTAATTTAGTGTATTTGTTTGGAAAGCGAAGCGAAGTTTTAAAAATTACTTCTGCATCTGGGTCTTTGGGATGGATGGAATATAATTGAATCAAAATTCTATAAGCATGTATGCATGATTGGGCGAACATTAGGGAGCTGCATGTAGGTATGTAGTTTTGGTTGTGGGGGATGGAAGGAAGGAAGGAAGGAAGGGTTTCTAATTTCTGACTTGACTTGGCTTGAACTTGAATTTAGCTTTGTTTGGATTGAATTGGATTGGACTTGAAGTTTAGATATTCGATGCTATTTATCTTGTTTATAGTCAGTTTATATTTTGATATTAATCGTGTAATGAGGTGTGTTGTGTTTGAATGGTGATGTTTTTGGAAATATAATTTTAATGGGCACTTAAGGTAGGTGAAGATTGATGATTTCTTAATAAGTGATGAGGTAGTATCTTCATCCTGGAGGAACTGAGGGAGAAAGAAGGGTGTCTTGAACGCACTTAGGATTTGGTTTTTCTCGGCTTTCTTTAATTTTATGATTTCACTGTTCATACTTTTACTTCTGTCTTATGTGATTTAGAAAGGCATAGAATAATCTTTGGGGGTTCTTAACAGGTAGGTTGTTTGATATGTGGGTGGGTGGTTTTTGTGGGTGGATTTATTGGATTGGGTTGTTTGGGTTCACTTTTCATATTACTGGTACAGTACATTAAACAAAAAAAAGTACAGCTTTGATTATTAGAAATTTGACTCGTCCTCGGTCTTAATGATTATTGTTGATTTGGGGGTTCTTGTTCTTTGTTTTTGAGGGGGTAAAGAGAAGAGAAATGGGAGGGAGTTCTGCTTAATACAAGTAAGGCTGGGTTCATTCGAATTGTTTAATATTATACAATACTTTACAAACCATTATCCTCTTCTCTTCGTCGAGTCAAGTCAGGATTTCTCTTAATTCTATTTCTTCTATTTATTCTTTTCGACAACTGAGATTTCACCTCATCGAGTCTTTTCTTCTATCTTGATTCTTCTTATTCTCCAAAGCAAAATTTACTATTATACGTATTACACTATACCAATTCTCTTCTCTTCATCTACTCAACTCTTGGGTTTCTCAAATCCACACACCTACCTCATCATCTCTACTCTCACAAATAACCCTCACCATGCCACCCAAGCGCAAACTCTCACATCTCTCAACCGGTACCACCGCAAGTGGTAATGGCAGCACACCCTGTCTAGACGCGGATGACAACGAGATTGTGGTTTCTTCTGCGCCGGTGGACACGCCTGTGAAGACTGTAGCTGCATCTAAAGCTAAGAAAGCGAAGGGCGAGAAAGTGGAGAAAGTAAAAGCTGCGTCTAAATCTAAAGCAGCGAAGGAGAAAGAGAAGGATAAAGTGGATAAGGAGAAGAATTTAGGTTCTGGTAGTAATTCTACTGGGGCAGTGGTGAAGGAAAGTAAGGTTGTGAAAGAGGGGAATTTGAATGCGACTGCGAATGGGAAAACGACGAAGGAAAATAAAGATGTGAAGGAGGAGAAGAAGGTTATTGGTAAAGATGGGAAGGAGAAGATTAAGGCGGTGACGGGGGATGAGGCTCAAGAGGTGCTGTTGGAATATTTGAAGAGTCAGAATAGACCTTATAGTGTTGGAGATGTGAGCGGGAATTTGAAGGGGAAGGTTTGTGATTTCTTCTCTCTTTCTTCCCAGTTTCCTCTTCCTTTATGTTCACCGCAACCCCCAAGCCCGAATATCCACTGAATGAAAGATCGAGAAGCTCACAAAAGAAAACCCACCAGGTAACCAAAACCCTCACCGACAAACTCCTCAAAGAACTCTGCAACACGGGTAAAATCAACGGCAAGGGCACAAATGGCGACGGTAAAGGTTCTCAATGGGTATACTGGGCCTTACAAGATGCGAATGATAATCTAACACCTGAAGAATTATCCAGCATGGAAAAAGAAATCGAGGAAGTGAAAGAAAGGATTCCGGGGTTGAAGAAAAATAGTAAAGAGGTGGGGAAGAGAGTGTTGGAGATGAGGAAGGAATTGGGAGTTAAGGAGATTAGGGAGAGGATTGAGGGGTTAAGAGAGGTGGTAAAGGGGAAGAAGGAGAGGGTAAAGG
>JWJB01010420.1:0-25773 GCA_000812895.1 Rutstroemia sydowiana
CCCTCTCCTTCGCTGCTCATCACCCCCCAAATCATAAAGCACTCAGCTAACCAACTTCTCTTTACAGAATCCCCACCGGTCTCCCCCCAATAACCCTCCCTACCGCCACTCCATCTCCAACTTCTTACGCCTACACCATCCCAGCACGCACACCTCCTTCGCAACACATCTGCGTCTTCATCTTACCGGGGATCACCCTCCCTCCGGACACTGCTGCCTCTGTCTACATCTCGCTTCCATCCTCAATTCCCAATGCCGCGCCCAACTTCCGATTTCTCGGTGGCATCGGCCCCGGCAAAGAAAGCGCCATATTCAAAATCAACAGCCCTGCTTACGCAGCACAAACCACTCTAGGAGGCGCAGAAGTCGATATGGATGCGCCCACGCCTACAACCCCCGTCGCCTCCCCCGTCACCATCGGGATTTCCATCGAGTCTGCTGCTTCCGTGAGCGCACAAATGGCTTCCCAATCTCAATCACCTACTACAACAACGGGTCAAAATACTTTCTCAAATGGGAATACGAATTCCAACTCGTTGATTTTGGCGAGAACAGCGCAACCAACGCAAACAAATACGATGGTATTGGCACAGAGGATTATTAAAAATGCGTTCAATTTTTTGTCCAGCTTCAGTGGGAATTTGCAGAATGGCGTGGAGGTGGTGCCGTTAAAAGCATTTGAGGATTGGTGGAGGAAGTTTGAGACAAGAGTCAGGAATGATCCGGGATTTTTGGAGAGGGATGGTGAGTGAGTAAATGGTTTGGTTTGAGTGATTGGGGAATTGGGAAATTGTGGTATGGTATAGTATGGATTGGAGTTTTGGACTTGGATGTGACAACTTGAGAGGTTGAACGGGAAAGGAAGGGAAGGGGGAGTGGATATCGGTGTGGTGAAGAAGCATATAGGGCGTTTGTGGAGCTTCTGTACTGGGAATATATGGAGTTGGTGGGTATAAAGAGATGATGTAGCTGCTGGCTGTGGTACAGTGCAGTAGCCAACTAGACGGGGAGGTCTATCACAGTCTATATTGTGATGGTTTAACGGTCGAATGGTTGGACAACCACTAAAAGTATCAGGCAACAAGGCGTATAAGATTGGTAAAAGCAAATGGGATTACAGATGGGAAAAGAAAAGTTACGGCTGATGATTTTAGATGGATATGTATATGTATATGATTATATATCTAGGTAGAACCGCGAGGTTGAAAGCAATATTGAATGAATATATAACTGAATCGGAAAAGTGTACAGAGGTGCTGTATGTTTGTATATAGACATAGACATTGAATAATTCAACTGAGGTAGATAATTGATTGGATTGTGGTGTTAGATACATATGTGATGATGATGATGCTACAAGTCGGCGCGCGATCTTGTGAGAGATGGGTAGTGTTGGGAATGTAATGTGGGCTGGTGGACTTTTGTTACCGATGCATTATATGGTTTACATCATAAGCGCTGTTGATAATGATTGCAAATTTTGACCGAGCCCAAAAGAGAGAGAGAGAGAGATGTTACAGCAGGCCACACAGAAGTAAGTCGAAACGCCTACTTGCATATTCTTATGACTCTGTATGTAGTAAGATTTTCATGCAGTTCTTGTCCTCGTTCCTCGTTCCTCGTTTCTGTTTCATCCTATATATTCATCTACTCATCATTGCTTCAGCACCAACAGGAATACACGAGTGATTGAAATATATACGACGTACGATACCGATACTGTACCTGGTACTGTAGTGAGGATCGGGGGCCGGCTAGGATCACTTTACTGTAGTAAGGTAATGAACTGTATTTGTGACTTGTGGCTCGTGATAAATAGGATGGGATCCTTCATCCTTCCCTTCCTTTTGTTTGTATTCAGTGGTGAGTCGTGACTGGTGAGTGAAGAGTAGGATGAATGGATTGGAACCGGGTTGTTGGATCCGGGATCCGGTCTGATTTAGGAGGCTTGGATGGTTGGATGGGTGGGTGAGTGGGTGTTTGTTTTGTTTATTTATAGATGAATTGTATGGATGGATTTGGAGATTGGGGAGCTATTGATGATTTTTGGAATTTGGAGTGAGGACGAGATGAGATGAAATAAAATGAGATGGAACAATTTGGGTATTGGCGATATATGCAAGCTATGTACTGTAGTTCCTTGGCTGAAGATTCAATCGCCGTATAAGGTTACCTGTACCTGGTATGCCGGGTGGTGAATTCAAGGGTATTCTCGGTATGGTTAGAACTTATTCATAACCGCCACAATTACGGCAATGTTGGATAGCAACCAAAAAGGAGAAAAGTAAGGCCTGGTGGGGTAACTCAACTGCACTATAAATAAAGTACCTACTCATGCTTTGAAAACTGGATATCGAGAAAGAAACTACAAAATAATGAAGTCGACGAACTACAAGATGAAGTCAAATTTGGATTTAGTTAATGACTGTGATGTGTAAGTTTAAGAATGTTCTTTTTACTACTTCAGTCACTGCCAACTTGTTTCTTTTCAGATGCTGGGGAATTACTGGTTGGATTGAGAGGATATCTGAGTGATTGGAATATTGTTGTGTAGCTAAGCGGATACACAACATGTAGCCAAATGTCAAGCGTGAAATGCCCCGAGAAATATCCGTGATTGATATCTTGTTGAGTATCTGAGGAGAGCTTTCGAAATTACTAACCAGTACATCACATCACACACGTTCTACAGCATAAAGCTTATACAAAAAACACAGCTTCCCATACGCCTCCAAAGACGCACAAGCCCACGCTTCCCTAAGCTCCACCCTCTACACCCTAATTTGGAACCAAGATGGCGCTACTTTCCCGATCGGTTACCTCCCCGAAGCCGTTTTCAACGCCCTGGCCAAAGTCCCCATCCGCATCAAAGGCGAAATGGAAGTGAACCGCAGCGCACGAACCATCTCCGTCTTCACACAACCCACCGAGGCCGAGCGCACCGCCGCCGCCGCCGCAACCTGTTCGTACTGGCGGGAAAACCAAACCTTCGAGGTGTTAAAGGGCTGGCGCAATGAAGTTTATCCCGTTTACGGCCTCAATAGTGAGATATTATGGAGCGTGGAGCGCTCAGCTTCCGCACTGTTCGGTATTAATACTTACGGAATTCACATGACGGGCTACGTGAAGTGTGCAGAAGCCAGCCACGGATTGAAGATATGGGTGGCGCGCCGCTCGATGACGAAGAGTACGTATCCTAACATGTTGGATAATACGGTTGCGGGCGGCATTGCCACGGGCGAGGATAAGTTTGAGGCTTTGGTTAGGGAGTGTATGGAAGAGGCTAGTCTTCCAGAGGATTTGGTGAGACGGAATGCCAAGGCGCAAAAACCGCTCACGTATTTTGAGATTCGGGGTCCGAATGCGGGTGGAGAGGTTGGGCTCATGATGCCTGGTTGTGAGTGGATTTACGATTTGGAAATCCCGGCCGATGTGACGCCCAAACCGAATGATAGTGAGGTCGCGCAGTTTAATCTTTGGACTGTGGAGGAGATTCAAGAACATATGCGCCATGGAGAGTTTAAACCGAATTGTGCCATGGTAATGTTGGATTTCTTCATCAGAAATGGCATATTGACACGCGAGAATGAGGGCGATTACGAAGAGATCAAAAGTAGACTCCATAGAAAGTTAGACTTTCCTGGGCCACATGATATCTGATATGTAGTCCAAAAAAATAACAAATTTATTTTGATAAAAGGGTCGATCGATTGATGCTTAAACGCCCTCAAGACCTTTTCATTATCCACAACGCCCTACGCAAATGCAGCACCAGATATGCCTGGCAAACTCGAAAACCATTCTCAACAGATCTTCGTTCTCATAAATATCCCTATCGCCCTTGATTATAGAAGTAAAATATTCATGTTCCTTCACTCTTTCTTAACGAGGAGATAAACTTCGTCAACTCGCAGCGGCGTAAGTTTCTTATAGGGTCCCTCCAATGCCATCAGTAGTCCACCAAATGAAATATATGCCTTACTAAATTCCAATCAGCATCCATCCAAGCATAGCACAATGAATCGACCACAAACTTACATTGAATCATTACCCGCCGAATCCTCAAACTTGTAAACCTTTCCATGACAAACATAATCATACATATCCGCAAGGGTAGTCTCGCCACCAAGCCCCTGCCTATTCGCATCTCTCCAACCCTTCCCATCATCCTTTGATCCATCCAGCGCAAGCGAAGTCGCAATCACAATGCGCACATTTTCGCCCGGGTTGCAGGGAAAAAACTCAGTGTTCACGTCGAGAAGCGCCGCAATAGACGAATCTACAGATGTCATATCGAGACGGCCTACACGCGCATACTTCTTGTGATCGATCGAGACGATTGTGAATTGCTCGTCGAAGAGCTGCGCATCGCCGGAAGAGGTCATTTTTGCGGCTATTAAGTGGATGATTTGCAGAATGAGGGTTTATGGCTGTGAATAAGAGGGTAAACAAAGTTGGATATAGAGCCCAGCTATGCAGAAAAATTAATGAGACCCTTAAATTCGTGTTTTGGTGAATGCTTTGTCTGTTGTAGAAATAATCAGATGAATATCTTTAAAAGCGGAAAAAAGATGTGCCGGCAAAAGAAAAAACAATTCCCCGAGTTTTGGTGGGATGTTTTGGGTCACACGAGATGAAATCGACAAACGTTTCTCAAGTAATTAATAAAGGACTCGTAAAAAGACATTTGTACCAAAATGTCTTTTCGCAAAAGAAATGTCGCAATAGCACAACCAGGTAATAATACACCCACAAGTCCATCATCTCCCACCCCCGAGAAAATTGCACCCATCCCAGGAATTCGACCTTCCCCTCTCGATGGGCGTCCTACGACCTCTACGGGGATTCGCTCGCTGGACTCTATTCTAGCTGGTCATGCAGGACTTGCGCTTGGCACATCGCTTCTCTTAGAGGAAAATGGAACTACGGATTTTGGCGGCACGTTGCTGAAATACTACGCCGCGGAAGGGATACTTCAAGGACATGATTTGCATATTCTGGGCATGCATCCGGGATGGGCAAGAGAGTTACCTGGGCTGGGAGCTGCGGAGAAGTCGAGCGCGAAGAAGGAGGAGAAGGATGAGAAGATGAAGATTGCATGGCGGTATGAGAGATTGGGGGAATTTGGAGCTGGGGCGACTGCTGCAAGAGGTGGGTGGTCCTGCGTTGTAGTTACTTTTGTTGATTATCTAGATGAATATAATTATTTTATAATTGGAGAGGCTAATGGCATATGCTGAGACAGAGAGGAATGTTGTGCAATCCGGTACGAGTGCAGCGGGAGCACCTGTAATCTTTTGTCACGATTTCGATTTGAGCAAACGGTTGATCCCTCCTTCGTCGGCGCAAATGCATTTCATACCTACAATTCTCCGACCGGATTTCGACTTCAAAGATACAGTTGATCCGAGAACAACTTCGCCATTCACGCCCTTCATCCAACACCTTGTCACACAACTTTCCCGTACACCTGCTACGACAATCCACCGAGTAATAATACCATCCCTCCTCTCGCCTGCTTTCTACCCACCGCAAGCCACTCAACCGCATCTCATCCTCCCCTTCTTACACTCTCTCCGTGCTCTTCTACGCCAATACCCCAACCGCTTATCCCTCATGCTAACCCTCCCATTACCCCTCCACCCACGGCACACCGCTTTAACAAGATGGATTGAGCTACTTTCCGACGGGGTTCTTGAACTTGCTCCTTTCCCATCACTTGCGCTCCCTCCTAAAGCAAACCCTTCCTCCACCGGCCCACAAGAAGAGCCTCCACAAGGCATGCTAAAAATCCATCGGTTACCGATATTCCACGAGAAAGGCGGGGGAGGTAGTTATGGAGGGGCTGAGGATGATATGGCATTCTCCTTGAGTAGGCGGAAAGGCTTGGTGGTTAAACCATACAGTTTACCTCCGATTGAGGATGATGGAGAGGAGCAAAAGGGGGTCGGGATAGAGGTTGATGGAAAAGGCGGGAGGGCTACAAAGGTAGATATCGATTTTTAGATTCTTCTTTTCTTTGACCGACAGTGTGGACGGTGCATAGAATAAATAGCATAGCATGGCGTTTTGGACTGCGAAATAGGAATGAGATCAATCATCCTCGGAATGCCGAGTGTGATCACCCATCTCTCCGAGCATATCTTCCAACTCGATTTGATTCCAAGTGCCATGGCCGTTTGAGGTGATTGCTCTCATATAATTGCTATCGTACATCGCATCTCTGGGATTAAATGTAATATTGGAGATGCGTGCTCGAGCGCTATCTCCTAGGCACGACGTAAGGATCATCCATCCTAAACGCATTGTTAGTTGTGATGGCAGATAGTTGTAAGGATATATCACATGCCTATCCACAATGTGATGCCGATTGATATGATTAAGATTATTGGCCATAGTTCCGACATTGTACTTTCTGAAAGAGGCTGATTGGGTTTACTGTAGTTCTTCCTATACTTACATTCGTGATCTCTTGAGTCGGTTCTCTTTCAAATTGTCGATGTACCTAGGTATCGAAGGTTTGTATCTTCGGCAGTCTGGATGACTAATGATGTTCCTGCCAAAAGCCAAAACTTCCATTTTCAAGAACGATGCTTTTCACTCAGCAGCACAATACCTACCTATATAGCTCTTCTGAAAGCAATCAAGATAGTAATATAGAACTATGTCCCTGTGCAGGTATTCTCTTCACAATGCTATCGAAAATAAAAATCATGATATGATCAACACAAGAGATTTTGGTCTCATTCAACATCACACACCCATGTACACATACATTTACCTACAATACATTATAAAATCACCGAAAGAGTACTGAATTTGTGGGATAAGTATCAATGCATTGTATTAATTCTAATAAAGACATGGTGAAGACAGCTTGAGCTAAGATGTTTGCAAAGCATGCATTTTCCAACCGTAATCTAATAAAACAAAACAAATCCACCTACCTGAACCTACCAGCTCGAGCGCCCATCATAATACTACAAGCAACTGAGTTACTTCATCATACTTACAGTGGCGGCGTAGACCTAACAAATCAATCAGTATGATATTCAAATTGTCAATCAAGAATGATATGAGATGTGATAGTGTTCAGTAAGCCGATTTAGTCATGCACCTCAACCGGCGACAAAGACTTGCAGTACAAGACGCAATACAAATCTTCGAAGCACTGAAACCCCAGCTCCACAACCTATCATCCCGAGCCGTGAGGCCCAGTCCGGTGCGGGAGGAGGGTTCGGCCAATGTGCGGATCATTGAATGGATAAGCTGTTATCATCATAACAAGGGACGCGAAGAGAATGGTGGGAATTGAATCCTTACCTCTTTATGCTAATGGGTTGCGAGGTTTGGCTGAAGGATCTGCAAATCTGTGTGAAGACTTTTGTAACAATTAGCTTGTGTTATATGAGAGATGGTAGAAACATGTATAGTTGATTGTCTTTTAGATCAGAAAAGTTTTTTGGTAAAATGGGTATCATCAGGGTGTTCAGAAGCAGAACTGATAATTGTTTTTTCATCATAGAAAGACTTGAAGAATGTTGAAAGTAAAGAAAGTAGATGGAGCTTACATTGTAAATGACCCTTGCCAAAGCCCAGTTGATAGGTTCTGAATTCGAACCAAGCTTCATGTTTCCACACAATTGTGATGACCTATCTTGAGAAAAAGTTAGCAAAATGAAGACAACAAGATCAAGTTGAAAGAGGTTGAAATATTTTGATGGTTCATATGGTGATGCATGTTTTGTTCGATGGCTCAGGAGATCGCCGAGAACTAATAATTGGGAAGATTGAATCTGGACCAAGGAGGAGGGAAGAGATGGGAGTGATCATGGAAACATACCAAGTTAATGAAGGCCCAATGCTCAATCTGAGCGACGATGTTAGTGAAAAAGAAGCATTCAGAGCTATTTGAAAAGCTCTGCCATAATTAATATGGCATCGTCCACCTCAAGAAGTGAATCAGTATAGAATTGAAGCTCAAAAACTCTTCAATATCAATATTTCTGATGTTGATGTGTGGATGTTTGGGCATTGTGTAAATGAAGAAAAAAAAGTTTTAAAGATAGAGTGCGAGAAAATATAATGTTGGTGAACCACGCTAATGAAAAAAAAAACTAAGCTACTAGTAGTATGCAAGGATTTCTTCGGCCCGTCTAATTAATCCGAACCGCAAAAAAGTTGATAAGAATAAAGATCAGCTTGTATTTGAAGCTTTGGTGCTACAGAGACGAAAGAATTGGGATAAACGTACAGATTTTTAATTTACATAATTCGTCACCAAATCAATCACATTCTAGGATGTCTGATAGAAGAAGAATCAATGGCCCTGCTGGTGGAACAAGTGCTCCTGTATTTTCGAAATATCTCATAAAAGATTCGAAAAATCGTGATGAAAGACCTTCAAGGAATAGACAACCTAATGTTTTGAGGAAAATTTGTATGTTTTTTCTTCTCTAGTTTGCTTTCATAATTAACCCTTGCAGTCTTAAAGACAGGCGTAACACCTTCAGCAAGTGGCTCAGCATACCTCGAACTCGAACCCTCTCAACCTTCGACTCAAGCCGCTCCAGGCCTCATATCACTATCCACATCCGGCTTGAAACTCACATGTACGGTGCATGGTCCACGACCACTACCTAAATCAGCCGCTTTCTCGCCCCATGTCGCCCTACAAACTCATGTAAAATATGCCCCATTTGCCGCCAGAAGGAGACGAGGATATGTGCGCGACGCAAGCGAGCGAGATCTCGGGGTGCATCTAGAGACCGCGCTGCGAGGTGTAATTATTGGGGATCGGTGGCCAAAAAGTGGCGTGGAAGTGAACATAACAATTCTTGAGGGAGAGGAAGATCAATGGTGGGGAGATGAGAAGTCCTTCGGCTCAAATTCCGCAGGTGGTTGGGGTATGATGAGTGTGCTTAGTGGATGCATTACGGTAGCTTCTGCTGCGATTGCAGATGCTGGGATTGATTGTGTAGATGTGGTTTCTGGCGGGGTGGCTGCGCTGGTACGGATGCCGACAAGTGATGGAAAACCAGGTCCCATGTCGTTGGTATTGGATCCGGTGCCTAGTGAGCACAAGGAGATACTGGCTGCGTGTATTGTGGCATACTTGCCAACGCGAGACGAAATCACAGATCTTTGGGTCAAGGGGGATATCGGGGTGTCGAGTGAGAATGACGATGATGAGCCTTCTTATGAGGACCTTACGGAAAATGCGGTTCAGGCTGCGTTAGGGGCGCATAGGGTTTTGATTGGTGCTTTGAAAGAGACTGCGGATATGAAGTTCAGGAGGTGATCTGAAATATCTGGCATAGGAAATTTTGCCCAATTGCACTAATAGCGAAAGAGCATAGCAGTTTTATGTTATTGCTACATAGACAAGGCGTTCATGGAGTTATGAGGCGTCATATCTTGAGATCTGGCCATAGGATATCCCGAACATAAAGAACTGAGCTTGGTGTTGTCATAACATCCAGCAATTTACCTACCACACCACATAGATGATATGCATTCACGCCCTGTTGTCTTTTTTAGCTGCCTGCCACTTACAAACAACAAGAGGTCATTTAACTAAACCAAGGCCCTTATCCCCCTCTCTCATCCAAATGCTTTCACGATCCCACAAACAAACAGAAGAAGCCTAGCACTAATGTGCTGAATGTCAATCCGAAAGAATGCTAATACACCCTCTGAATTCTTGCAACCGTCGAGGAGTTTTTGAGTGAATATTTCAAATAATTATATTTGGGACATTCCTGGCTGTATTTCTATTACTTTGAGAAACCCAAAATTAAAATAAGCTTCACTTTTGCAAAAGTTTATTTACTGTTTGTTTTGAACAAAAGATATAAAGGAATAGTAAAGTCACCAAAGAATCCTATTTGAAAGATGCACCTACTTGAAAGGCCCTTTGGAAAGACTATGATTAGGGGGATAGGGTATTAGCGTGCCTTCAAGAACAGACTGCCAGTTACAATAGCAAACACCCACTCACCAAACCACTTACACAATCTCGGTTTCATTGATGTATTTCCTGTTCATCTTCCTTGTTCCTTGTCCATATACATACATTAAACATCTCCCATCTTTCACACAACCTCTTCCTACTTTTTAATTCCATCTATACATTTATCTATCCATCTATCCACATCCAGACCTCTGATTTACGAACCAAGCAGCTCTCAAGCTACAACACAGCACATAGCTACCTCATAACACCCTGATATCACGCATATAATCTCCCGCCTCAGAACCTCCAAAGGTTATTAACACTACCACCAACACCAGAAGTCGGCATGCCATCCAAAATCCAACTCGACGAGAACCTTGTCTTCCTGTACATATGTCTCCAAAAATCAGATATGAAAACCGTATGTATTTTCTTCTCCACACTACTACCAATACTTGTTTTCTCATCCATCCCATCCTTCCCCTTAACCCCTACCCTCAAAATCTCATAACCAAGTTTCATAAGCCTCCAAACCCTCACAACCCTTCGGTGCCCATCCTTCTAAACCTAGCTCACCCATATCTTAGATTGATTTCGCCGCCGTGGGTCTCGTTTCCAATCTCAATCCACCCGCCGCCCGCATGCGTTACACGCGTCTAAAACGGCAGATTGAAAGCGGGATGATCGGTAGTAATAGTGCGAGCTCATCGTGGATCCAAGCCGAGAAAGCGACGAAAGCGGGGTCGAAGCGGAAGCGTAAGGGAGCATTGAGTTTAGCTCCGGGTGTGAAGAGTGAGCACGGAATGGGAGCTACGGATCTCATTGGAAGTGGGCCCGAACTTAAAGATGCAGGTGGAGTTGGGATTGGAAGCGAGGACGAAAGAGAAGCCAAGCCTGAGATTGGAAAGGGCTGGTTTCATGTTGGTGATGGGATTGCGGAGATGCTTGGAAATGATGGTGGTATGTTTCAGATTGCTCCTATGCAGAGATCTGTGTTGGGAGAAGCAAAAGTAGAACAGCAGGATCCAGCTTTGCCACAGTTTCAAAATCAACATCAGCATCATGACCGACTCCATTACGATCACCAATACGAACAATCAGCAGAACCACAACCACAGCCATCGCAACAACTAACACAACAAGAATCGGTACAACCATCCTCAGTCCTACCAGCCCCACAACCCCCAACAACACAAGTCCCAACCCAACTCACCACCACCCCCAACATCACCATCAAAACCGAGGCCAAGAGAACCCGCTCCATTACCAGCACAACCAGTTCCGCCCTCTCCAGCATCTGCTCTTCTCCCTCCTCCTCCTCAGATTCCGATTCCGATTCCGAAGACGAGAAACCTCTTGCAAAATTAAGAAAGAGGAATGCTTTTGCTACTACTACCACCAGTGAGGAAGCCACTACTAGTATGAGATCTAGTGATCCGGTAGTGGACGAGAGTATCCGTAATGATTTTAGTGCTTTAAGTAATGGTGGCGAGGGAAAGGCTATTGGTATTGATATTGCTGCTGCCAATGAAGATGATGCTAGGCATTCAGGCCAAGTAGGTATAACGGCTGGATTTAGGGAGGCCATGTGGGGGAACGAATTTCAGCATTTGTGGGGGACTGAGAGGGTAGCAAGAGATGGATGGGTTGATGATTTGAGTGGTGCGACGGAGGATTAGTTTTGGTTGGGATGAGACGAGATGAAAAGATGAGGAAGAATACTAAGTACAGTGTGCGAGAAGAGAGAAAGAATACGAAGCACAGTAAATAAAGTTTTGCAAATTCATATGTTATTACATCTAATCGTGCTATGTGCATAAAGACTCAATGCGTCAATCAAACTTTCCCTGATAATACCCAAAACCCTCCATACCAGATTACCACAAAGTCAACGGTAATCCGCTTTGACATTAAGCACAGCAATCTCATCAACTCCAATATGTGCCGGTTTCCCCTTTGTATCACGACGAGATTCGTCTATAAATACCTTTCCAATCTCACTCTGATATAAACTATGGTACATATATCCTACTAAAGCTTATCACATCCCTCCTACAACAAACACATTTGTCGAAGTTATTCATTGCAAGAGTAACACGACAGTCATCGCATAAGCTCAAGCAACGACAAGGCCAAACTATTATGTTCCTTGGGGAGCTTTGGCAAACTACGCATTGGGGCCCATTTTCACCCATCCCAGACGCACCTTGCATCCACGATGTTGGTTCCTTGATCGAGCGTTGATAATTACGGCGTGAAATAATCAAGTGTTCGAGGGTTTGAGCTTCTTCTTCAGGAGACAGCTTCCCGCTGGGGTCAGATGGTATAAAGTTCGGAGATCGTTGCATGGTGGATGTTAGAACTTGGGCTCGTTCTCTTTGAACTAGTTCTCGATAGCGGGAACGAGTCAGAATTTTGTCGCTTGTGAGATGAATTGCTAAGGCTTGTGCCTCAGCTCTCTGTTCTGGATTTCGAGGATGCAAGAGTTTTGCTAAATCTAATGAGGTTAATGGCGTGTCGAGGAGCGGGCTGGATTCTCGGGATGGTTGAGGAGATCTTTGTGTGGGCGTTCTCTGGCCGTCATTGTTTTCATCATTCCATTCCCATTCCCCCTCATCTTCTGTAGAAAATGATACCATGCTGGTAGTATCATCTTCGATTTCACTTTTATTGGGGTTGTAGGTCCCACTCTCATCAGCAGTACCCCACCAACCACCTTTGAGCCACCACTGATACAACTTTGAATCTAAATCTTCTCCCGCGAAATCCCCATGTTCTTCATTCTCTATACGCCGTCTTAATTCTGTCTCCACATCCACATGCTCATCTTTTGGTAGAGTCAATTCACCATCAATATTGAGAAGCCAGAAATTCAGCGCGTTTGGATCGTTTACGTCTGTAGCTTTGTCCGAAGAGTCTCTTTTAGATCGCCTCAAGAGCCAAACGAGCAGGCGTGGTCGACCATGTATTCCAAACCATGCCAGGCAACGCAATATCAAAGATGCCCACCTGTTATCATATATTAGCAAGTATTGTCAACGCATGAAAATTAAGACCGTGCGCCCTGTACTCACAAGCTGAGAATCAAACTAACAATGCCCATGAAAAGCTGTGAAACCATAACCCAACGGCCACTACGCTCCGTCGCACCAACACCATCTCGTATTACTCGATCAGGCTTTGTTTTCCCCGTTTTCTCTGCAGTCATCTCACGGGCATAACCGCTGGTGTGTGGCTGCGGGAGGTGTATTGAGCGACCATCTGCAGCCACGAGGCCTATGTTACTAGGCATGTTAAGATCAAGTGCGAGTTGGGATTCATGAGCCTTGAATGTTGGTCCTAGCCAGAGAGCCCCATTCTCTTCAATCTCCCGTAACCGATCGTCTTCCAGCCAAGTACGTGGTTTGACGTTTACGCTTCTACTTTCGTTTAGATACACAGCCTCACTTGCCATGGTCATGACTGCGAACCCAGTTCTGAGCAAAGCCGTGTAAAAGTCCATATGCATGGTAATTCGAATGCTTGATAATGGTACGTTTGCTTGCATATTTTGATGAGCTCTCGCCAATCTCGATAGAATTGACAACTGCGGTTGGGGACCTGCTTGATGTGCCTGAAATGATCTGGAACCTTCAGCAGGTCCTGCTGATGCAAAAACAGATAATATTAAGGCAAGTCCATAGATGAAAGAGCATATCATAATGCCAAATAAGACCAAAACATGCGGTATAAATCCAATGATACAAACCGTGGGGAATCTGAGTAAGCCCTGGCTCGAAAAGTCATCGAGGGAGAATGAGAGCATGCTCCATACGATAACAGACATAAATGATATGCCCCAGAATCCTGTATTGACGAGACGCAAACGTCCCTGAAGATCAAAAATTCCCAGAATATGACTACTCAGGTGGTTCATAGCCGAAAGAAACCCTACTAGAAGCACTTCTGGGGTTGTGTTCAGTCGCTTCATGATCATTGAGCGTGTAAGAGTAGCTTTGGTTGGCTCTGAGTTCGACTGATCCAAAGAATCTTGGGTAGCCGATTTGATATTTCCAAATGGACCCCAACCTACTTGTGAACCGATCGCCGCATCTGCCTCAAAAAAGGCCAATGAGTGCTCGAACAGTGTCATGCCTGTTTCGGCCGCAATTGGTCGACCTGGAATCTGTTAAATCAAATACTCACCAATTAAATGTACTGCGACTTTAAAGGCAAGAAGAAATACTGTTACTTGGCATTATTCGTTTACAGGGTTAAATGGCAATATATGTACTCACCTTGAACTGCACATGACACTGTTTCGACGAATTGGCTGAAGCTAAAAGTCTTGAACAATGGCCATAGAAGAGATAAAGACCCAACTGGCTCGAACGCTGTTACCTGGCGTTCCTCGGTGGTCGACGTATTTACAACGATATAATCATTAGGAATCATACCCACTGCAAGGCACGACTCTGAATCCTTTGCCCCCAACAGAATGATTTGGCTGAAGACATGCAAAGGCCCACCGTCTTGTGTGAATAAGAGTTCATGTTTTCGAGATGCATTTCCCCATCGAAGCTCACCAAAATCGGGCGATGTTTGACATTGGATTGACTGCAGAATCCATTTAGCTTGGAAAAGGAGTATAATGATGGGTGTTATTCGTAATAAAAGGCGGGGTTTCCATGTGAATTCAAGCGGTCGTCTTGTAGATGCCATGATGTGCGTGCGGTTGAGAACTATAGCCATAACGATGCACCCTAAAGCCCATTTGCTCGTCGTATAGCCAAGGAGGCCCCCAAGACTTCTAGCACTTTCCAGAGAGAATCTCGAAGAGTGCACCATTATGTTCTCTTCTGCCAATGTTTCTGACCCCGTCTGCATTGCTTGTCTTATGCCCGCGGTGGCAGCGGCAGTTATCGTTTCTCGAGGGTCCGGCATGCCGGCGGCAGTAGCTTCGGGTATCATTGGCGCTCCAATTCTTATGCCAAAAATATTGTCAACGCCTTCATGAACTGTGAGAAATGAGCCAAGTTTCATGACCATCCGAGGCCCTGCCAAAGCCAAATCTCTTGCTGATGGCACATATTGTGTGACATTCACGGAAGTCCAATTTGTCCACGAAGCAATATCAAATTTCGTACCATTATCGAGCATAGTTGGAGCAGCCATGTTGTGCAATGACCGAATCGAACAAAGCAAGCGGGATGCTATCAAAGAGACAATTAGTTTCAGTCGATGGATGCCGCTCTCATCGGACTATCAATAAAACCTGGATAAAGGACATTCTCCAAATATCACAGGGATAACAAGAAAAATTATTACTGCAAACAGTAAAATGAAGTTTCAAATGTACAAGAAGTGGAAAGTAGATCCAGAGGTTAAGGATCCTATGTATCGGGGCGTCGGAGCGGCCTGTTGTTTACGGCGCGCCATAGATGATGCACAAGGGAAGGGAAAAATTAATTTTCCCTGGCCGATGAACCAATAGTAAGTTAATAAATAACCATAGACCTAACCAATGATATTTAATTAATAAATAACTGCTGGACGGATAAAATATCATTAATCAAATGGTACTGGCATTGATTTCATTATCTCAATATGTTTTGTTCGAATTTATGTCTGTTAGAAGAGTGCAATTTTAGGTGGACGGATTGTTATGGTTGGACAATCCGTGATGATAATCGGAAAAGTCCTGTTCTCGAAATTTCAATTTGACATCGATAAGTTTCATGTATTATTTTTATCATGTAGATAATCTTGATTTACAGAAGACTAAGAAACTAATGGGGGTATTTGTCCAAAGCATTAAAGATTCATGGGAGTAAGAATCTACATACCGCCCCATTCAATGCAGAATGTTCTTACACTATTGCCGTCGTCCACTGACTTCTTCTCGGGGTCTTCACCACCCATGAGAAATCCCTTCTTTACCCCAGTTCCTAACCTACCGCCTCCGACAATATCAAGCATGCGTATCCCTTCATTCCAACCATATCCTGTTGCCACAAAGTGACTGTGAAAACGGAGAGGGTCTCCAGGGTATACTGTGTAATCACATCCGAAACGAAGTCCAGGTGTTATAAAGTAGTCACGAGAGTGAAGATGAGCAAATAAAGGATATGACGAAGGAACAGATGGGATTGAGTGCTCTGATGAGCGTTCTGGCAAAGAAGACGGTGTATAGGAAATGGTAGGTGTTACACCCCAAGGACTTGCTGATGCAACAGTCGCAGAGGCTCGGGATGCAGGTCGCACATCATCGTATAAAGCTTCATCCTCATTCGAGGTAGACCTTTTGGAATCGACTTCTCCTTCAGGTGTCTCTCCTTGAGATGTCTTTGTTATGGACCCACCGCCACTTTTCAGAGCTTTCTTTGCCAAAGCATTCTCGGTCTTCTTCCTAGCCTCGATCTCTGAAGCCTTTTTGGCCTTGAAACCTTCGGATCTAAGAGATTCCAAGTATTTTTTCCTATCTGAACCTTCCAAAGTACTGTATCGTTGACTATGCCAGGAAGCATCATCGACAATGTATGCGACTTGCTTCTCTACTAAAAGCTTTGCCTCTTCTGGTAACAGTTCAACGGGCAGTCCAAGAAACAAGTTCTGCTGTGGGATTTGCGGTATGGTACCAGTCAAGACCCCACAGATGTTATAAGTCCTGCGAAGGTGAGTCACGACATCTACATCGAATAGCAAATATCGACCAGAAATGAACGATATGGCAACCGGCTCTGGCACGGAGATTGTAGACATGTTAAAATGAAAGGCCAATAATATCAAAGTTCCTGTTGGTCTTTGAACACGTTAGTGAAAGCTCCATATCCGTGAAGAGACAATTTGATGCAATTGTAAAGAAGAACGATAAATCATGAATTAAAACATATATTAGACATCATATCCAGAATATTTTCTGGTGTCAGGGGATTGACAGATCGGTTTTGTAATCATATCGAATGGATTGGACTTGGAGGAATAAATAGAAGATGTATTTACTTACCAAAGGTATAGAAATGTTCAAAGATTGCGTTCTGCTTCGCAGATAAATTGAAGTTAATGTTTGTGTGTGGAATATTTTTGGGGAGAGAGAAAAGAAAAAAATTTGAAGAAAAATAAGTATTTTCAATAAATTTAGTGTTATTCGCTTAACCAATTAAAGATAGCTTATTCTGCTAATCCCTGATAGGAAAGGTCGCGACTCACGACATCATTTTACATTTTTCTATTATTCCAGCTCCGGTCACTCATATGTAAGAAATGCTAAGAGTACCCTCATGCTGACTGATTATTAGAATGATGAGTTGAACTTTAGTATCTATATACGAAGTATCTATAAATTTGAAGTATAGGTAGGTGTTGGAATTAGTAGAAGGATATTGAAATATTTAATAAATACCTATATGAATAGCTTCAATATCGTACTTGATTGATGAGTACCGGTATCATATACCCTATACCATACCATATACCCGTTATGTTACAAGTTTTGGTTGTGGATATAAAGAAAAGACCCCTCGTATCGGGAATCACCCCAAGAGGATTCAACTTTTCCAGGTTCATGTTTCATATTATTTTGTGTGAGCCTGCGAGATGCCTAGGTACAGCATTAACAAGATTAACAGCATTTAACATCGTATTGTAGTACTATTGACAACAAATAAATTCAGCTAGCAATAGGCATAAGCAAGTTGGTAGTAGTAGTAGTAGTACCTAGTAGTAGTAGTAGTAGGGTACCTAGCAGAGATAACAGTTCTTTTCTGATTACTAGGTACTAGGCATTGAGTTATTAGTAGATATTCTATGAAAATTCCTTTCATAGGGCTACGCTACGCTATACGGTATATCCAGTTTAAAGTAAAGCTTGACAATTAAGACATGCCTACTATGTACTATCTAGATACCTAGTAGGTACATTCATTACATTGATCTATTAATGATCATGAACCCCAAAAAGCCTTGATAATTATTGTACGGAGTAACATAGTGAATCAATTTGAATTACGGAATTAAAGATAACCTCAATTTATACGATAACCTTTTATATCTCAATTCATAATATACTTTCGTATTTTATGTTGAAATCTTCGTATTACAGTCTTACAGTCTTAAAAAAAGGATAAAAAAACGTGAGGTTTCAAGAAAGCCCATCTTTTAACTGGATCGTTTTCTCACTGGGAAACTGCTCCCTTTTCCAATCTTTTTAATCTTTTTAATCTTTTTTTGGTTTGAGCTAAGGAACACGAGTCCACTTAGCATTGCCCCTGCTCCCTCAAGATTATTAAAGTTGATTTCCATTTGCATAAAAGTAACCATCAATTGCGATTTCTACGTTTGGTAACTTTTGAACAATCCTCGACAGCCAACGTCGTTAAATACAAATTGCGATTTGGGTTCATCGTAACTACTCTGCATGTTACCCTCTTATGCATCTGTATCCTCAACCAAGATGATGCCACGGCATCAAGCTTCCAATGGATATCCTCGAAAGAGCGACACATATTCCATATCACCACATAGGTTCGTCCACTTTCTTGATCGCAAATGAACACCTACATGCGGCAACCATCTCCTTCATCGCCTTGATCAGTGGAATGTACTAATGCATCTGCCGTTCTAGATTTCAGCCAAGGAGTAGTCCACCAGCTTTGCGGCGCCGAAGGCAGCTTCTTGTTCGGTTGTCAATTGTTGCAATTCTAGCTTTGGTAGTAGGGATCTTCATATGGCCAGGTGCCTCTATTCTCCCAGTCTTATCATTAGGTCTCATTTCTTCTGGTGAAGATTTTCAGCTCGAAACTGTTCGGTATTACGACTTGTCGAACGTACAGGGGACTGCGAGAGGTTGGGAAAGAGAAGAACGAATCTTACTTTGCGCTCCCCTCCGAGATGCCGAATCCCATCTACGAATGTTCTTCGCACATCTACACAACTTCACATACCCACATCACCTAATAGATCTTGCATTCTTGGTCTCCGATTCGAAAGATAACACTCTTTCTCTGCTTTCGGAACTCTTGGAAAAATTACAAGCGGATGAGGATCCTAAGCAACCATACGGCGAAATATCAATAATCGAAAAGGATTTTGGTCAAAAGGTCAAACAAGATGTAGAGAGTCGTCACGGATTTGCTGCTCAAGCAAGTAGAAGAAAGCTGATGGCACAAGCTAGAAATTGGTTGTTGAGCGCTGCGCTACGACCTTATCATAGCTGGGTGTACTGGAGAGATGTGGATGTCGAGACTGCACCGTTCACAATTCTGGAGGATCTTATGCGTCACAATAAAGATGTCATTGTACCAAGTGAGTGTTTGCATGTGTTTGTAATCAAACAGCCATTGACAGTGTCTAGATGTCTGGCGACCGTTACCCGATTGGTTAGGGGGAGAACAGCCTTATGATTTGAATTCGTGGCAAGAATCCGAGACGGCCTTGGCCCTCGCTGATACGCTTGATGAAGATGCGGTGATTGTTGAGGGGTATGCAGAATACGCAACATGGCGTCCTCATTTGGCGTATTTGAGAGATCCATATGGTGATCCAGATATGGAAATGGACATTGATGGCGTTGGAGGTGTTAGTATTTTGGCCAAGGCAAAGGTTTTCAGATCTGGTGTCCACTTCCCAGCCTTTAGTTTCGAGAAGCATGCTGAGACGGAAGGGTTTGGAAAGGTGAGCTTTCCCTACGCATTTACACGGATGCACTACTAACTCGCAAAATAGATGGCAAAGCGCATGCAGTTTTCCGTTGTTGGTTTGCCTCATTACACAATCTGGCATTTGTATGAGCCGAGTGTCGATGACATTCGTCATATGGAGGTGAGTAAAGAAATCTGACATAGCTTCATCGTGGTACTAAACTCGTTCTAGGAAATGGAGCAAGAACGACAGGCTCACGAGGCTGAGGAACAAGAGCGCTCAGATAGGATGAAGAAGATCAAGGATCAGTTTGACGATCCAAACCCGCAATGGGAAAAGGACAAGAACGATATTCAGAACGAGGCACTGAAAGAGAAGAAGGAGAAGGAGGCCGAAGAGAAGGTGAAGGAGATCGAAAAAAAGCCAGCGTCGGATAATGGGGCCGCCCCGTCGAAGCCCGACGATTCGAAGGTTGGTGAAGTTAAAGCAAAGGAATTACCCAAAGTATGAGAATCAATCAAACAGCACTTCATACTCAGCTAATCTCACTAGGTACAATAAAGGCATTGATTGTGGGCGTATAAAGGGAACTTTGGTTAAGTACCGGATACATATCGGCCGAGGTAGAGCCAAACGATGAAGAAGCTGCGGGAACAATATAGACTCGTAGCTTGATGACTACTTCATGTTTATGTGGTGGGATTGGGTTCCTGGTATTCATGTTATAAAAACGGGTTTGTTTGTATTTGGCGCTTCATCGCAGTGCAGTGTAATTTAAACGGAGTTCTTGTAAAATCCAAAACATCATAGAGTTGAATATCATGTTCGTTGATATTGAGAAAAAACGAGATTCAAACGTGTTGCAATTCACTACTTTTTACTAATTATATTATTTATTAAATCTCGACTTTCACAAGGCTGCCAAATTCGTTCTCTCAAAGAACACGGTAAAAGTATTTCTCGCTACCCGTAGTATCACCGCTCTGAGCTAACAGATTATCTGTGCTTCCATGGCCTCGACCTGTCACTCAGCCTCTTGATGTTGGTTGGAGTATGCCAGGCGTTATTGGTATTTTTTTATAATTTGAATACCTTCCACAATTTCGCAACACAAAAACGTGGCTTCACTATTTTTTGCGCCGTTCAAGAACTTATACTCTGGAAGTGGCGCGTGGTCCAAATTCTAGAATAATAATTTATGCTGTGTCTACTGAGCTAGTTCCATTCTACATACAATATGAGCAATGAAGTCCCAGCACAAGACATAGCTCCGACTATGTCTCCGGTACGGAGGTCAACATCTTCTACCGCTATGAGGCATAGCATTGACGCCCTGGATCCGCAGCTTTACAACAACATGGCCTCGAATACCAACCTTGTTTCCGTAGCGGTCGATCCTGTCGCTCTCATTACTACAGAATGTATCACAGTTACATCTGCGATGCGGAAACATGCCCGGTGGGCGCATTCGTCTGTTTCCTCGATACTTGGTGGTACTTCGGCTCCACTGAGCTCGGGTTTCCAAAATTCAAGACCCTCTACTCCGCGAGATGAAATGGGACCTCGAAGAGCAGGCAAGGGCTCATTTGCATTGGAGGGAGTAGATGATGTTGGGCTTGCAAACAGATGGGGCCTGCGCGGGAAGAGGGGAAAGAGTATGCAGGATAATCCTCTGATGGCAGGGTTTGGGCGACTGAGGCGGGAATTGGCTGGATGCAAAGGTAGGATCTGAAGACACCCTAATCTGGACTTTACTGATGTGTACTTCTACGTTGCCAGACATACATCAATTCGATACCCCATCGTTACTCCATCCTTTCCTCCAAGTCATTGAGGCTTCAGCTACATCTGCTCCAATCACATCTCTCGCCCTAGTAGCCATTACTAAATTCTTCTCTTATAATCTGATCAGCCCAAACTCGCCCAGACTCTCGCAAGCAATGCAATCATTATCGTCTGCTATGACGCACTGCCGGTTCGAAGCTAGCGATTCTGTGCAAGATGAGGTTGTATTTCTACGAATATTAAAACTCATGGAAGGAATGCTGTCTGGCCCGGGGGGTGATTTGCTCAGTGACGGGAGTGTCTGCGAGATGATGGAGACAGGTCTCAGCATGTGCTGTCAGCCAAAACTTTCAGAGTTGATTCGACGGTCCGCCGAGATGTCCATGGTCAAAATGTGCCAGATAATATTTGAGCGCTTGAAGCATTTAGAAATCGAAGCTGGGGACCATCTGGAAGCTTTGGATGAAAAGACAAAAGAAGACATGGATACGGTTAAAATGGACCCTTCGGCATCCGGTACTGATGCCATAACGTCATTAAATGCACCCCCCGCAGAGTCAGGGCAACCCTCCACAAGTTTCGATAAGTCTCGGCCAGCGTCCGCTATGGACAATGCTTCCGATGGGGCGGTCGATGCACCAGCGTCTGACACCTCGGATGATTCTCATTCTAAACCTTATTCTTTACCGTCCATCTGCGAACTTTTCCGGGCTTTGATAGACTTGTTAGATCCGCATGATCGCAAACATGCAGATGCGTTGAGAGTTATGGCGCTACGCATCATCAACGTAGCTTTAGAAGTAGCCGGTCCATCCATCGCCAAGCACCCTGCTTTAGCGACCCTTGCCGAGGATCGTTTGTGTCGATACCTCTTCCAATTAGTTCGATCAGATAACATGGCTATCTTGCAGGAATCTCTGATAGTCGCTGGTACTTTACTTTCAACCTGCAGAGAAGTTTTAAAGTTACAACAAGAGCTATTCTTATCATATCTGGTCGCCTGCCTTCATCCTCGTGTAGCAATTCCACCGGAGAAAGGGATCGATCCGTCGCTTTATGCCGGCGTTCCCCAGGCGCCCAAATTGGTAAAACCACCCCCTTCACAACAAAGCAGTGGGCGGTCGACACCTGTGCCGGTGAAAGACCGCCAGAAGCTAGGACTGGAGGGTGGGTCGCGTAAACCTGATGCACGTGAAGCTATGGTGGAAAGTGTTGGTGCTCTCGCGCGGATACCAAGCTTTATGGTTGAGCTGTACGTCAATTATGACTGCGAAGTCGACAGAAGTGATATCTGCGAAGACATGATTGGCCTTTTGTCGCGAAACGCGATTCCAGATTCGGCAACCTGGAGCACCACGAGCGTTCCACCTTTATGTCTGGATGCTTTATTAGGATATGTGCAGTTCATTGCCGATCGACTTAGCGACGCCCCAAAGGTTGATGGCTATCCTGATCAAGTAAAGCTACGCGAACAAAGAAGGAGGAAGAAGATCATCATCCAAGGAGTTGCGAAATTCAACGAGCACCCGAAAACTGGGCTCGCGTACTTAGCATCGCAGGGCATCATAGCCGATCCTAGTGATGCCAAGGCTGTTGCAAATTTCTTGAAAGGCACTGCTAGAGTAGATAAAACAATGTTGGGAGAATTTATTTCGAAGAAGGGCAATGAGGCGGTACTAGAAGCCTTTGTGGCATCATTCGATTTTGGAGGCAAAAGATTGGACGAAGCATTTCGTGAACTTGTAGAAACTTTCAGATTGCCGGGTGAATCTGCCTTGATTGAGCGAATCGTCACAGTCTTCGCCGAACAATACTGCGCAGGCACAGTTCCAGAGGGTGTTGCAGACAGAGATGCAGCCTATGTTCTGACTTACGCAATGATTATGCTCAATACAGACCAGCACAATAAGAACATGAAGGGCAAACGAATGCAAATTGAAGATTTTGCTAGAAATTTGCGTGGGGTGAATAACGGAAAAGACTTCAGTTTTGAGTACCTGCAAGCTATGTACGATTCAATCAAGTCGAACGAAATCATTCTACCTGACGAGCACGACAATAAACACGCCTTTGATTATGCCTGGAAGGAGTTGCTACTCAAGACGGAATCTGCGGGAGACCTTGTTCTTTGTGATACCAATATCTTCGATGCCGATATGTTTGCTGCTACTTGGAAACCTGTAGTTGCTACGCTATCATACGTGTTCATGTCGGCCAGTGATGATGCGGTCTTTGAGAGGGTCATTTCTGGGTTCGATCAATGTGTTCGCATTGCGGCAAAGTACGGGTTAACGGAGGTCATCGATCAAGTTGTGTATTGCTTGAGCTACATTACGACTCTGGCGACCGAGATCCCTTCGAGCACTGCTCTGAATACCGAGGTACAAGTTGGGGAAAATAGTGTAATGGTCAGCGAGCTTGCAGTGAAATTTGGCCGGGATGTCAAGGCTCAACTAGCAACTGTTGTACTGTTCCGTGTGGTTTCCGGTAGCGAACCAGTAATGGGCGAGAGTTGGAAGCATGTAAGTTCAAGCATTCCAAAATGGCGAGTTTATATCTAACATGCATTATAGATCACTCGAATATGGCTCAACTTGTTTGTCAACTCTCTGATTCCCGCATTCTTTGCAACGGCAGGCCCAATGGAAATCATCCCAATACCATTACAGAATCCTTCGCAGGTGATCGATCGTGGACCGAAGCATAACGAGCCTGGTCTTTTCTCTGCTTTCACATCCTATATATCGAGTTATGCTGCAGATGATCCACCAGAACCGTCGGATGAGGAGCTCGAGAGTACTTTGTGTACTGTCGATTGTGTGAATGCTTGCTTTATGGGCGACATTTTTGCGAATGTTATGTAAGTTCTTGTACATGCTATTGTACAAGCTCACAGCTAATTGTTTTAGGAATATGCCTGTAAATTCCATGGCACCCCTCTTACAAGCTTTGATTGCCCATCTACCTGATGACCCTTCCTCTGTGGTCATAAGCGTGAAAACGGAAGTTGAACCTCCTTCATCGCCGAATGGTATGAATGGTACACCTATTGGTCCTGTGTATGATCCATCAATGGTCTATATACTGGAGCTTTGTACTGTGCTTGCTCTTAGAGATAACGAGACCATAAAAGCTTACGGACAAGATGTTGCGGATGCTCTCCAAAATGTTATACGAAATGCCAATATGTGGCATCCTCTTATGATATCCAGAACGGTGTTCTACTTACTCCACCTTCTACATGCTAGCTATGTTCGTATGCCCTTTCAAAATGTGCCACAAAATGCTAACACCCTTGAAGGATCACTCTTACCTCCGTGTCCCCGTAGTTTTGCACGCCGTATCAAGTTTCAAAAAGGATTTATTTGAAAAATCTGCCCAGCTTGTCATTCAAGGATTGAACCAGTGCATCAAAGAACCCGGACCACTTCGAAACGAAATCATGACTTCTCCAGATTTCTGGGTGATACTTCGAAGTCTGGCAGCAAATCCCCAATCGGCACCAGCAGTGTTTCAGATTTTAGAGGGTGTTGCCATTGGCACTCCTCCAACTGTAATGGCCGACAATTATGAGTCGGCTGTAAAACTTCTCAATGATTTTGCATCCGCTGGCAGTGTGGGTTCAAAGGTAGAGCAGAAGCATGATAAGCGAACAAAGAGAGGGCAGCCCGCCAAACAGCAGCAGCACCCTAAACCGCAAATAGAAGCGGTAGTGACGAGAGGGGTGAAGGCGATATCTATGATATATTCTTTGACGACTCGCATTCCAAGTCTTATGGAGCAATCACATCTCGAAAGTAAAGAAGGTACGTTACTTAAACTCGGGATATTCGTTTCAACACTAATTCTTTTAGCCTGGGCGGCATATTGGTCGCCAATATTTATGGCTCTTACTACTCAATGCACCAACCCATGCAGAGAGATTCGACATCAAGCATTCTCATCATTACAGCGTTCATTACTGTCTCCCGAATTAGCCTCAGGAGACCACGAGGAATGGACTGCTATATTTGGAGAAGTTCTATTTCCTCTCATTGTTGGGCTGTTAAAGCCTGAGGTCTACTCTTCTGATCCTGTCGGCATGAGTGAAACTCGAGTACAAGCTGCAACTTTACTTTGCAGAATCTTCCTTCATTATTTAGTACTTCTATCCAAATGGGACGGAATGTTAGACCTTTGGATCAAGATCCTCGATATTATGGACCGCTTGATGAACAGTGGTCAAGGCGATAGCTTGGTATGTAACCTTATCTCAATTCGCGAAACGATTTCTAATTATGAAAACAGGAGGAAGCCGTACCAGAGAGTCTCAAAAACGTCCTACTGGTGATGTCAAGTAGCGGTTACTTAGTCCCTAGATCGCAAGACCCAACCCAAGAGAAATTGTGGACAGAGACCTGGAAACGTCTCGATAG
>JWJB01010421.1:0-21212 GCA_000812895.1 Rutstroemia sydowiana
TTTCACTTTGTCTAAGTTTAACTCCAACCTTTTGAGTAGCTCCGTGAGTTCCTTAGTCCTTTTCAGGATGCCCTTGATTTCGGGTTCCCGTCCCTTATAGGCTTCACAATAATCAATAACACCTTGGGCGACTTGTATCCCGAGGGAGATCACTCCAACAGTGGTTCCCAGTGCATCGGCCATGATAATAATTACTACTAGAAAGCATATCGATACAAATTTTACTGAATAAAAGGCTTCTCTTGAACTCATATAAGAGATCTTCAGGCCTTGAGGGGTGGTAAGCACATTACAACCCCCACGAGAAACAGCCTCTTCATGCATATTGAGTGGTGCAACGACTTGAAGCGGCGGTGGTATTGCTGGGCTCGATGCTACCACATAGCCGCCAGCATCTTTTTGCAAGCATTGAAAGCCAATCAAATGTGTACCACACCCAAAACAAATACACACCTTGGTCCCCAGGAAATTATATACGCGGACAGTGGCATATGAATCGATTCAATTTGTGACAACAAACATGCATATTGACCGTCCTCTTTGCATCGAGTTCTTCATTGCAATCGATAATAAGCACCATAAATTACAATACTGTAAAGGATTATTTGGGTTAACCCACCAAAGATTTAATCCCAGAAGCCTTGCCACTTTTACCTCCAAACTCGTGAAACCTTCCAACAAGTAGCAAGGGCCCATGCTACCCCCTTGACAGTAGGATAAATCGAATGGTCGCGACAGGCCAACCTGCGTGGCTGGCGTGGCAAAAATCCATGCAATTAATCATTTGTTGGTGTCTGTAACATAAATTAAAACCTTCCAGACAAAAGATTTTAACCACTCAGCCTAGTCTTAAAACTGGGCCCTGACCACCAAATAATATTCTTCAAGACGGGGGAATAGAACACCAACTTCCGGTAGGGCACTCCAAAGAAATACATACCGACTCCAAGAAAGAAATTTTTTAAGAAACCAAGTTGATTTTCCAGCATTGCCAACCACGCTGTTGTAAATATTGAATCCCTCCAAGCCATCTTTGAAGAAGTGGCTGATTAGAACTGGCAGAAATAATCTCAAAACTCGGATGTTTTGGCGACAAAGAGATACAGCGCTTGCTAGAAAGCAAGAGTCTTAACATGTCGGGATACCTATCAGAATCTCAAGAACTCTGGATAAACTACAAATTAGAAATTCAATGGTAGAACACGTTTTATTTCTATGTGTATTTTGGGCCTCTAGTAGATACCGTATAATAGAACTATGTGGGTTTCACTCTGCCGCATTTTCGAGAAAAGCGATAATTATAGACGCAAAACAAGCCAAATATTTTCTTGCTCAAATAAATACAACTCACGCAACTCCATACCAAAACGTGGATAGAAGAACATGGAAAGCACCGGAGCATAAGCGTAGTCCTGGTTCCTAAGCCTCGCGTTACAGGGCGAAGCAGTTCCATTTAATCATATCCCAATTCCCGCTGAGCCACAGTAGGAATGACGTTACTTATGCCACCATGATCACTATCACTTACCTCGCTTGACAGCGGGCAACGCCTTTGGGGCTCAGATATCCTTTTGCATATTAAACAAACACACCGCACCTACACATATAGCATTCCCCGGAATTATTGAGGGGCGGCGTATTTCATCAAGACCATAGCTTAGATAAATTGATATAAACTCCACACCTCTATTAATAATCAACGCTTTACATCAATCTTCAGCGATTCTGGAACCACCTCCATACCTCCAACTCAGCAACATGCCATATTCGAACGGCAAAAGTGGATCGCTCCTCGGATGAAAGGCTGAACCCAGAACATAAGGTGCGAATCTAAGGACACATTGAGCCTTCTCAAAATCTAAATGATATGCTTCTCATAGATCACTGGCTATCAAGCCAGCCTCATGTTTATATTTTTGGTTAAGCCTATTATGGCTGGCCTTCATAGTACAATGTAGTCGAACGCGGGGGGATGTAACGAGGAGGGATCGCGAATCATCGATAGGAAAACATTCTCAACATATAACATTTTTAGTGGTAGCGATGAAACTCCGACGTATCGTATTATATCTGTCTGAAGCGAAGGGAGCACTGGGTTTATTTCCCCGTATAATTTGTTCTCTATAAGAGATATTAGGGCCTACGAAAGTTATTGTAGGGCGAGACGTTGCTAACTTTTTATCAGCGTATCGCATTGTATCTACCCGCTTAAATCCCATTATTCGCTAAACTGCTAGTCTACTCCATACTAACTCAATCCTCGGCAGTTCCGTTCTCCTCCTTGCACTTCCCCTTGTTCTTCCCATCATCCACTACCTTCATGATATCTGGAACCTGCACCCCCTCGACCTTGTAAACCATTCCCCTGTACCCATCACTGACCGCCCACACATCGTAGACCCTCCCATCTTCAACGTTCCCTTCCTCTCCCTCTCCCGCTCCTGGAAGTTTCATCACCACCCTTGTCATCGGCTTGCTACCTACGGCAACGCCACCCGCACTTTTGTTCTTTCCCGCTTCTCCAACCTGATGGCCAGTAACATTCCACCCGACCCTCTTTATCCCCATCACCTCATCTCTCCCCGCCCTACATAATAGCACAAACCAGCCTTCATTCTGACTCTTCGGAAATCTTGGCGCATACATCTTCGCGTCTCTATCTGTTAGTGGGTTCAACCTTTGAAGATTAATCGTCAATTGAAGTGCCGTCACATTTTTTACCTCGATCTTCAAACTTGGTATCATGTTTGCTGCTTTATCAAACTTTTGCATTTGTGTCTGGGAGGTTGGAACAGGGAGGGAGTTCTTGAGCTGCATATAATCAGCCTGTGAGAGAGCAGAGAAATCCTGAAGAGTTGTTGGCATGTTTTTGTTGGAAGTAGTAAAGTCAGGGGGGACGTGAGGGAAGATAGAAAGCGCATGGTCGGTTGGCCAACGGGCAGATTTGATGCATTGAAGTAAAGTTATCATTTGCATAACGGAGGAGAGATATCCGAGTTCGGTGAGAACATCAATGCTAGCCTGAATGATACGGATTGCTTGGTCGAGAACAGAAGTTTGATCGCCAACGTAATCAGTGATGGGGAGGTCGATGCGAGACATGTGTGACTGTAGAAGGAGGAAAGCTTTGACGTGAGGATCCCACATAGGTAGGTTTTCAAAGGAAGAAGCAGAGAGGGGAAGATTGCGAGAAAGTTCGGCATTGATGAGATCTTCGTTATGACGGACGGGGAGTTCATCGTACTCAGTCGCGGAAGACATCCAAGAAAGAACATCTTTGAAAGTGGCTGCGGGCTTGGCGTGCTTACTGAGATGGCGAATGGTTTTGTGGGAAAGATAGTAATAGCTCATAATCTTGCCAAGTGGCGTTGAATCTACGTTACCATTAGGGTACATCTCAAGACACTTTGACTCTGCTAGTTCGTTAAGTGATTTGTCAACCATAGAGACCATATATTCGTTTGCCATCTGTTGCGCAGCTATGGTGTTGTGCTCTTCAGCCGAGATTTCGAGACCGTAGTAAGATGGATTCTTGTGGAGACGACGGAAGAAAAATGTCCACGTGAGATAATCTAGTGCATCTTGTTTTGTTGTGATCGTCTCGGCCGACACTTCGGCACCAAGATGGTTGTCCAAAACATTATGGAGTGATGACTCCACTGGAAAGCCAGTATGTAGGAAATGCTTGTAGAATGCTTTTTTCGAATCTTGCGTGAAGATGCGAGCGATCCCAGAGGTATCGAATTGAGGACGACCAGCACGACCCAGCATTTGCAAAACGTCTGTTAGATCCATATCTTTGTAGCCCTCAATCTTAGCATCAAAAAACTGAGTGCCCTTCACCACAACTAGATGAGCTGGAAGATTGACACCCCATGCCAGCGTAGACGTTGCAACTAGAATTTGAATTTTGTTATTTGCGAATAACTCTTCAGCCAAGGAACGATCAGCTTCTACAAGACCGGCATGATGTAGACCAATGCCAAAGCTTAACGCTTCCTTCAAAGCATCATCTTTGACCCGAGTTAGGTTAAGCTGAAGATCTTCTTCGGACATTTTAACGAATCGACGCGGGTTATCCTCCATACCACAAAAGTTGATCAAGTCTTTGGCTGTCAGCCTTGTTTGTCTTCGAGAAGCGACAAAGACAATGACTGGCTTGTCGGGACTATGGGTCTTGATAGCTAAGAATGTCGGTCTGTTCATAGATTGCATGAGGGGACAAAAGCCACGCACTTCAGGGAATCCATCGATAAATATCTCCAAGGGAACAGGTCTCACAGAATGTCTGAAATTGAACAGGCCCTCTTTGACGCCTAGCCAATTTCCAAGGTCCATAGCATTGGCACATGCGGTTGACATACCCATCAAGCGGACCGAATTCTTCGTCTCTGCTGCGATGTAGTTCATTCGAGAAACAATAATCTCCAGAATGGGACCACGATCACCACCAAGTAGATGGATCTCATCAATAATGACAAGGCTGACCTGTCTCACATAGCCTCTTGTAGTCCATGAACGACTGATACCATCCCACTTCTCAGGAGTAGTGATGATGATGTCCGCGTCTCTGATGGTTCTTGTGTCAGGCGTATTATCACCAGTCAACTCAACCAATTTAAGTCCCATTTGGCGCGTCAAGCGAGCACCCCAATCCTTCACTCGCTCACGCACAAGTGCTTTCATCGGGGCAATATAGACAACCTTCGAACCTGGCTTTTCTCGGAATGCCCACCACATGGCTAGCTCACATGCAATAGTCTTCCCTGAACCTGTTGGTGAACCGAGGAGGACATTTGCGGGCGTATGATATAGAGTGTGGAAGATTTGGGTTTGCATAGGATTAAAGTATTGAAAGCGTTTGCCGTATATCTCTTCCAAGGCTGGATTCTTTAAAGCGGTGATTGGAAGTGGTTGGAGATTTAGAAGGTCGGTATACACGCTCTCTGTATCTGGTCTAATGAGATGCTGAAAGGAAATTGGGTAAACTGTCTCTGCGCCAAGCCACCTATCAGAAACTGCTCTCACATAAATCTGTGTGGGTAATGGATCTGATAGTGGAATAGTGAAATTGAGCTCATGATCATCATACAGCTTTTTTCGGTTGAGAAGAAAAAACTCATGATGATAAATCTCAGACGTCTCAGAGTTCTCGACCCAGATCCAATAACTCTCCGACGTTCCATTATGGCGATCGTTCCATTTGAATTGCGGTGTCAAGTAGAGTCGAATTCTCAAAACATCTCGGTTCAGAGGTGCAATTTCTGCTTCGACGCTCAGCGTGGGAAAGTTGTCAAGAATCTTGGAAATAAGCTTCCCTGCGGCGTGATTATGAACCATGGCACCGATTTCAGCCGCATCCATTTCTTTCAGCGTTTCAATAGACAGATTATCCTTCGCATCCAACTGATTAAGCACGGGTTTAGCCAGCTCGAATTGATGAAGTGGGTGCTGAAACGCCCAAATTCTCTTTTCAATGGACTTACACAGGGAAAGCAACACAAGGCATTGATGACCCCAGCGACGATTAAGTGCGATCATGAATAGAGCGCGGCATATTCTAGCAGACTGTTGCGCGACATAGTTCGAGTCGTTGACGAGTGCAAAATCTTCAAGTTGTGCTCGAGATATGTATGACTGAAGAAGAATATTTGTCTTGGCTTGGGAATCGTTGCCCTTTGCAACCTGGCAAGGGACGAAATCATTCTCTTGAAGACCGCTTAGTTCTTTAGCTTCGTTGTCTCTAGACTGAATATTATCAAACTCTCCACTCATAGCAATCATGGTCAATACATCAGCTTCGGATGCTTGAGGTTTCATCTAAAAATACTTAGTATACATAATTGCTCTTAAAAGAAGATGGCTTACCATAGTATTGAATATTTCAATACTTGTATGCAGGATATAAAATTGACTTGCAATACGTCCAATATCTTTGCTTCGAAGTTCCTCGGTCGTTTCATTGAATATGATCATTTGGTTTTGTTGAAGTGTTTTAGCTGCTTGAATGCAGAGCTGCCGGCGGCGTTGAACGAGATTTGGATCGTCGCGAACCTCAGCCCAATCGATGCCGTAAGTCAAAGGATCCCTCTTCATTCGGACAAACAAATAGGAGTATCCGAGCCAGGTTACAGCTTCAGGAATAGAGGTCACTGTACCTAGACCAATCTCCGCGTTCAAGTTGTCTACCAGATGCTTCGAGAATCTTGACTCAATTGGCACCTGAGACGTGACAGCTTGAAGATAATGATCAAGTTTATCAGCCGATGTACAAATCATACCAATACCAGTGTCTTGGAATTGAGGTCTACCAGCACGACCAAAGATCTGAAGAACGTCCAGTATTCCAAGATCAATGAATTTACCCTCTTGGGCACTGTAGACCTGTGTGCCCTTTATGACCACAGCAGCAGCAGGTAAATTGACACCCCACGCTAATGTTGCAGTACAGACAAGTACTTTCAATACACCATTGCCAAAAAGCCTTTCCATCATGTTTCTGTCGGAACGAGCCATACCTGCATGATGTATACCGATGCCCTTTGGGAGCAGTTCTCGAAGTTCACGCCCTCGCGAGCTCTTCATATCTTTGACTGCTGCCTCGTATTGCGGATGGTTTGAGGGATCAAACAGATCAATACACACCTGCTCTATAGCCTTTTCATATAACATCTTCCCAGTATTGAAAGTGTCCTTTCTGGAATGAACGAATACCATGACTTGATGATCTAGTTCTAGCATATCGCGGACTTTCTCGAATGCCGTGGTATCAATATTATCTCTAGATAATTTACTTCCAGCTTTTCCCTTGACACCAATGAAATGCTGTTCTAGCGGTACCGGCCTGAAACTGGAATCAAAGTAGAACAAGCCCGCGTACCGATTGACTTTCAGAAAGTCGGCGACGTCAATGTAATTAGGAAGCGTGGCGGAGAGTCCCACAATGCGAATGAGAGATTGAGTGCTTTCAACCTGGCGCTCCGTGCGTGCAACCAGAGATTCGAGCACTGAGCCTCTGTCATCATGAAGCATGTGTACTTCATCGATAATGAGGAGTCGGACCTTCTGAACCAATTCTGTATCGCCAGTTCCTTTACGAGTCACAACGTCCCACTTTTCAGGAGTAGTAACAATGATTTGGGTCTGGAGGATTTCTTTCTTAGTCAAATGCATGTCACCAGTAAACTCACGAGCTTGTATCCCCAGCCAAGCTAAACGTTTACCGAGCTTGTCTGTGATCTCAGCCGCTAAAGCCTTCATTGGAGCAACATATACAATCTTGAAGTCTTCGAGATTGACAACAAAGTCCGACGACTCGGGATTGTCTGCAGGAGATGGGCTGATGTTTTCTCCGATGGCGTGTAGTATCGTAAGCATTGCTGCATCCGTTTTACCCTATCAAAAGATTGTCTATTAGAAATCCAAATTCGCGATGCCTTTGGAGGCTTTACTTACAGCACCGGTAGGAGCACAAATAAGCATGTTTTCGCTGGTCTTATATGCAACAGGGTAGACTAAACTCTGCATACGGTTCAGAGACTTGTAGCCCTTGAACGTATTCCGACACAGTCCATCCATTTCTGATATTGCAACAAGCCTCCGGCCTACCCCGAGTGTACCAACCTTCGCAGCTGGTATGGAATATTCCGAATATCTCTACAAATCATTATTAGATTATGGCCCATCTAACCCAAAACTGTCAGAAATTGAACTGACCTCATGTTCGGTTCTTTCACTTCCCACGGGCAAGGAATACTTTTTTCCTCTGGGGTCGAGAACATTGCCAGCATGATGTGATTTGTACACATGGGGGTACTTCTCTTCATCCCTATTAAGGCTAGGTCCCAGAGCAGCATGTTTGTGCTCATAGTCCCTCTGTCTCAATGCCTCTTCTCTCTGCTTTCTGGTCTGCAGCTTTCCGGTGAATATACCATCATCAATATTTCTAGTACCCGTTACAGGAGCGATGACTTCTTTCCGATGGGAGATAATCTCAATGATAAAATCCAAATCATCAAATCCAATCATGTCTGTCAAAGCAGACTGTAGTTCTTCCTCGCCACTGTCGGATGCTAGAACAGCCATGATTTGTTCCCGAAGATCGCTTCCAGACAGTCCCTGCCTTCTCTGGGCAATCTCCATACATTTATTCTTTAGCCACTCAGGCCCGTGATTTCCGGTTCCTGAAAAGGCATGCGGAATGTCAAGGAACTCATCATTTGTGTCGCTATTAGACAAGTCCTCATCATCTTCATTGATGAAATCCCAAACATCATCACCACTGTTTCCTGAAGTAAATTCGTCGTCATCATCAAAATCAACATCAATTTCATAAGATTTCGTTTCGCCGTTGGTATACTTAGAAGGCAGATTCAGCTCAGCTAATGCACTTTTCATGGCAGCAAGTTGAGATTGCCACTGGGCTTCTGCTGAGTCCAGAGTTGAAGAAGACATAGCTGTTATTACTTGGGATCTCAAAAAGAGAAAATACCAGGTGAAATCAAACCGACTGCTATTTACTAGAAATGTAAAATTCGAAGGCAGTGGCTCGCTGTATAATAAGTACAGTACAAGTACGAAGTTTCTTGAAGTAGAGGGAGTGAATAAGCGAGCAATGTCGGCCATCCGAGGTGCCGATTTGTATCACAAGACGCCACACTCGCCACCTAACTTACGCGCGATTGCAGAATGATGCTGCGGAATAATGAGGTGCTATAGGCTGCGATCAGAAGAGTTTCACTTATACGCCAAGTCATAACCTCTTGAGTCTCAACCCATCTTGTTATCTTTCACCCCAAATCCACAAAATTACATATATCCATCACAGTCGCCAAAATGATTTTGTACTATATTGGGGTATGCCCAATATCTGAAGTTCTTATGGTACTAATGAACTGACTGGTATCAGATGTTAAAACCACTTCCACCTTCAGCTGACAGTCCTGACGGCAAAGCTAGAGGCCACGAACTATGCTCGGAAATGGAATTGCGTAGTTATTCACGATGGACAAAAGCTAAGTACGTTGGTGACTTTCGACGCCAATCGCAACGTATAGTACTGACAACTGGTCTTGTAGCGTGGCTGAGTTCATGACGGACTTCAGCAAAACAATTGCGTCGCGAAGTCAAGATGAGAAGGACCAAACGGTTGAACAATCTGGTAATTGGTCCATCCTATCGGTTGCAGAACTTTATTTCTGACATGCATCCTTCTCAGGCTACGTATTCCATGTCTCAAGAGCACCGGGAGGTCTAGTCGGCATAATCATCACTGACGACAAGTACCCTTCTCGATCCGCCCAAGCGTTGGTTCGCAGTGCGGTCGCAGAATTTGAAAAAACCCACCCAATGTCGGAATGGTCCAATGGCAGTCCGAAAATCGACTTCCCTCAATTAAAGGAATATATTGAGAAATGGCAAGATCCAACAGAGGCCGATAGTATGACGAAAATTTTGAAGGAATTAGATCAGACCAAGGTTATACTGCACAAGACTATTGAGAGCGTGCTGGAAAGAGGTGAGAAGATCGATGATCTTGTTGCAAAGAGTGATGGACTGAGCGCACAGAGCAAGATGTTTTACAGTGAGTCAATTTTGGATAACATTGTAATGAATGAGCTAGCACACTAACTATTCATAGCATCAGCAAAGAAGCAAAACTCGTGCTGCGTGGTCATGTAGATGGGTATATGGATTTTGGCGTTTCTGTCTCGTTCTGAAATATCTGTGGTTGCTTTCATTTTGATTCGAGGTTGTAAATCACAGTTTGTCACAGTTTGCATATCTGCAAGACCTGTCACCCATGTTGTTTGGGATGGTATAAAGCAGCATCTGGTTCCGTATCTTAGCATTTATTTATTCGTCATTCATTAGCAAACTGGAAAGGAGCACATGCTCTACTTCATCCAGCTGCCATCTAGTCTATGTTCTGCGTGCTCAATTGACCGACTACCATTAATGCCTTTCCTCCTTATATACAACTGGGGGCCTCGTAGCAGCCTAGAATCTGCACATCTTATCATGTCTCGTGTTACATGGTTTGTACACGCTTCGTCGTTTTGTCGTGGCGGTTATAGTCCATCGTCAAATCCTAAACTGCTCTCTCAAACAGGTAACTCTGCCCCCCTCATTGCTACTCCACTTCTATCGACCATTGCCCCGATCCATGGCCCAATGATTGGTATATTTCGTGCAAAGCCTGCTATCGTACCTAAGAAGTCGCCAAACAAAATGAATATGCCGTAGAGTTCCACCAGAAACCCTGTAAAGGGCCATCTCATGATAATCAGAGCAAGTCCACCGAAGAACGCTGCTGTTCCCTTAAGCTTTTGTTTCCTGGCAAAGAACGCCATCGTCTTTTGAGGTCCAATTATGATAGTGAGGCCGACTAGGAAGAGAATCTGCGAAAGCGTGAAGTGTAAGCTCGAGTCCGTTTTCTGCTCCATGAAAGACTACGTACATTTCCCATTGCGAGCCTAATTAAAAAGTCAGCGATACATCGATGGAAGCTTTGAGCAGAGAATAGCCTACATAGCTCTATCAAAAAACATCATCACCCCTCCTATCAGAAAGAAACCGCCTTCGAGACCTCATTAGCTCTGCTCCATGATGCCGCAGCACGGGAACTAAATTTGCACCTACCACCTGAACAAAACGCTACACCAATTTCTAGAATTCAGAACTATCAGTAAATACTCCTTGCCATGGCGACTTTCATGTTCACGAAGGAGCACTTCTTCCGGCGCAAAGTGATCCGAATCAACATTTGGTTGAAGAAACACTTACTTTGGGAATCTGACAACCACATGGTAGGCATTTTGGATATAATGGCGCGGCCAAATGTAGAGTTTAAGGAAATAGAGCTTTTTAAGATAAGCTTATATTACAATCGCACAAACTGATCGCAGAAAAATGAAGATAGCTGTCCTTTCTTTCTTCTGTTGATGCTTCTGAAAGAGACGCGGCTTAGACATGTCCGTGCTTCATTCATCCCCCAGCACTTTAATCATCTAGCGTTATGTGGGGGGACTCGAGGTTTAAAATTCTATTTAAGCACAAATTTTTGGGGATGAAAACATTTCAACATTGATAAGACAAAAACTTGAGATTAAGAGAGGATGAAATGGATACAAGCTTCCAAGCCCATTTCCTTACTATCACAACCTCATCTCTGCACGAGTACTTGATTTGCGTCTGAAATTCACATATATTTACACCGAATGCATCGAGGTTTCAAGGTAAGGTATACCTTCCGCCGAGGGAATATTTCTCATTGCCGCGACGATCAGGACATTTGTCCTGGTGACTGAGTTTCATTCTCTATATGCTCTCGGTACCCCGTCATCTCTAGGCAGATATGAATATCTTTATGATCGCGATTAAGCCGGAGCGTATTCCTGAACCAACCATTGAAAGATGGTTGGCGGGTAGAATGAGCTTGACTTTGTCGGTCAGACATTTTGTCTTCACCATCCCTGGCCACTTCTTGAGTTTCCCGTGAACCTTCTGCTAGTATACACAAGTATTTGGCCGTCGTGTCATCTGCTCATTTCAATGCTTGATAGCAGCTGCCTTGGTTGAAAAAACACTGTAAGAGTCGCATCTCTCCCAAATAACAATTTCTCCTTGAAACAATCTTTCTTCTCATCACTTTAGGACAGTATGCGCGCCCCGTACCTCCAGATATTGCTCTGCTACTCCTGGCCCTAATGATCTAACAATACTGAACACCTCCTTGTTGTGATATCGTAGTCGGGTCTTCGGATCTGTATATGGTGCTGGCAGCCCTGTAACGTCGCAATAATGTTTTGGGTGAGCGAGCGATGGTGCGGACTCGATGTTTGTATAAGTAGCACTTGGCGCAGTAGAAAACCCATTAGTTCTCATATTCCTTTCCAAGACCAACTTTGATAAGTTCTTAGACGCCTGCGCGAGATTGGGTTGAAGTGTAGCAGCAGTTGTAGAGACAGATGGAGTCGCATCACCATCAGTAGAGGTTGTAACATCGTCGGAGAAAGGTGTTGCAGCACCACTGTTATCTTGTGTTGGTATGAGAGAAGCTTCTTTTCGTATCGCATCACCGAGAATCGTCTTAATGTTCTTGTTGCGACGCTGGTTAGGTTTCCAATGCGAATTGCGAAATGGCTTTCGGATCGAATGTACATCAAGCTGATCTACAAGCTGCTGATGAGCTTCAGATTCGGGGGTTGCTGGCGCCATTTTTAATGATTGTAATTAATGTTGGTTGCTTGAATTGTTTTGTCGTCAAACTACGGTATCCTCGCTTTGTTTATGGAAGTTGGTGAAGCTCGTTTGGACCAATAAATTGGGACATTATTATTTAGCCTTGCACATGCAAGTACGGCCTACAGAACCGCGTCAACACAACTTGAAATTTAATCATATCAGATCTGAATACGGAATAAAAAGCTATGGTATGATTTATCGTCAAAAGTTTCTTTCCTAATACTTATTATTCGCAGGAAAGTCCTCATGAGCACCAGCAGAATTTGCTGCTTGGACGTATCATCACCAATGTGGTAAGTTATGCTTGATTCAAATTATGGTAAGAATATTGCTCATTGGCTTCCAGGAAAAGCTCAACGAAGCAATTATGCTCCTGAACAAGAATCTACAGGTAAGAACTCGTATATCTTGTAACCTAGGTATTGAGAACCATAGATTGAAACCTTTTACTCATCCAAACCAGGAGATCAATATCCAGAACATGAATGTCGAGTTGGTTGCCCAAATGTTCAAGAATTACCAGTCGAATGTCCTTTTCCATCTAGAAGGTGTGTATTCATTTGCCTCTGTTCGAAATTGTTTACATGTTAATATTTCATAGCAACGGATAGCCTCAAGGAACCTTCATGATGGGTGTGCATGTGGAGCGTGCAGTGCAGTTGGCTGTGCGTTGTATGCTATTTCACAATGCCGGTTGCAACTGTTTATACCTCGAGAACAATACCCTATGATAAATGACCAATGTTTTGAGAATTGTACTGCAACGGTTCAAATACTTGAGCTTTGCTGTGTGTGAAGTAATTGATGTTGATATTCCCCACAAATCCTAAAATAGGTAATTCTAGAACAATCAGCCTTGTCCATTTTATATTATAGCCTCGTCAGGAAGCGCGCAAACCACCCAACCCGTCTTCTTTTATCCCAAAAGCTATTGAGTTAGGGTGTACTATTTTGATTGCCAAATATTCAATTACTTCTGCCCCGTCCAACCTTCTTCCACATTCGAATCCTTTGAAAATAATGATTTGAGCTGCAATTCGGTTTCCCTTGCTAAAGGAAGATGGCGCCCTCAGTTACTGACCATGATGCTTCGATGCTAGAGCAACAAGATGCGATATCTCCTCCTACTTTGTATCCAGCCAAGGAAGTTCATTTTGAGAAGTATATTAAGCCACAGCCAGATGGATATCGTCGCGCAAAATCTCGCGGCGCCGGAGAAGCAGCTATTGTTATTGACAATGGTGGGCTCCCTCTTTACTGTAATGCAAACCTACATAGTAGCAATTCCTGACATCTTTATTCTAGGCTCATCAGCGACTCGAGCGGGGTGGTCTTATGAAGATTCACCACGCCTGAATATTCTTCCGTTATATTCGAAATTCAGAGACAGGAAAATGGGCAAGACCTATTCATTTGTCGGTGCAGATGTATACGCGGATACTACAGCTAGAGGTCATATGCGAAATGCCTTTGAGGCTGGAAGTGGAATCATCAGCAATTGGGATGTAATGGAGCAAGTTTTAGACTGTGTCTTTCTCAAACTAGGAGTCGATTCCGAAGGCAGTGTTGATATGCCTATCGTGATGACAGAAGCTGTTGCAAACCTTCCGTATTCGCGCAAATGTAAGAATGGGCCCCGAAATGCAACGAGCCATTGCTAATACAAATTTCCAGCTATGTCTGAAATTGTATTCGAATGCTATGGAGCACCTTCTGTTGCCTATGGTATCGATTCCCTTTTCTCTTATGACTACAACAAAGGCAAAACAGGACTCGTCGTATCATCCTCTTACAGCTCGACACACCTGATTCCAGTCTACAATTCTAAGGCTTTACTTACGCAGGCGACTAGGTTAAACTGGGGTGCATCTCAAAATGCCGAATATCTACTGAAGCTCATTAAACTAAAGTATCCCACATTTCCTGGGAAGCTGAGTGCATCTCAAATGGAATACATGGTACAAGAACATTGCTATTTATCACAAGATTATGATTCGGAGATCAGCAAGTACCTTGACTGGACAGGACTTGAGGACCGAGACCGTGTAATACAATACCCATACACTGAAGAGGTTATTACACAGAAAAGTGAGGAAGAGTTGGCAAGGGTTGCAGAAAAGAGAAAAGAGAGTGGTCGAAGATTACAAGAGCAAGCTGCCAAAATGCGGCTAGAGAGGCTTATTCGTAAAGAGCAAGAACTTGACTATTATCGTGCCCTACAGACTAAAATAGCCAACGAAACCAAAAAGGAGATCAAAAGGTTACTCGACGCAGAAGAGTTGAAAGATGAAGCTGCTCTTGAGAAGACGATTAAGGAACTCGATAAGAATATCAGAAAAGCTAGAACTAAAGATGTGGGTGGTCCAGAGATTGAAGAAGAAGTAGAAGAACCCGACTTTTCCATGCTCGAGATTCCAGACGATCAGCTAGACGAGGCAAGTCTCAAACAAAAACGCCACCAACGCCTTATGAAATCAAATCACGAAGCTCGCGCTCGAGCTAAAGCCGAAAAAGAGAAAGAGAAAGCTCGTATTGCGGAAGAGCAACGAATCGATGATGAGAAACGAGAAAACGATCTTGAAGGTTGGTTACAGGACCGCCGTAATGCTCGCGCCATTATGGTCCAGAGAATGAAAGAGAAAGAACGACTTACGGCTGATCTTGGGAACCGAAAATCCCTGGCTTCTCAAATCCGCATGAAGAGCATTGCAAATTTAGCCTCTGATAATCCTACTAAAAAACGACGTCGCGGCGGCGATGATGATAATTTCGGCGCTAATGACGATGACTGGGGTGTGTATCGAACTATCGCCACAGGCGATGGGGGCTCCGACGATGAAGAAGAAGAAGATCTTGGCGCGACACTGAAAACACTCGAAGCAGACCTCCTAAAATACGATCCGGAATTCACAGATCAACATACGCATGATGCACAATCCGATTGGACTAAATCTCTTATACATGCTTTTCTCCGTGGACCCCGCCCCTTCAATGCTGCCAGCACGCAGGAAGCGCATCAACTGCATCTTAACGTAGAACGTATCCGCGTTCCCGAGGTGATATTCCAACCGAATATTGCCGGGTTGGATCAAGCTGGGATTTTGGAGATCGCGGCTGATATCCTCACGCAGAGGGTTACGGGTGCAGGGATGAGTCAAGAAGAGTTTCTACGAGATGTCTTTCTGACGGGAGGGAACACTCTTTTCAAGAGTTTTGAGGATAGGTTGAGGGAGGGCTTGAGGGGCCATTTGATGGTGGAACAGGCACAACAATTGAAGATTAGAAGGGCGGGCGATGCGACAATGGATGCTTGGAGGGGGGCGGCTAAGTGGGCTGGGAGTGAGAGGTGGAAAGATGCGAAGATTACGAGGGAGGAGTATTTAGAGAAGGGTGGGGAGTATATTAAGGTTCGTTCATTCTGCTTTACTTTCCGTTTCGTATCTACCATTCTATCGGTCCTTTCCCTCTCATCGGCCACTATTCGAGGAGAACAGAAAACACTCAGTCAAGCAAATCGCTAACCTCATTTATAGGAACACGATCTTGGAAATTCATATCCTTGATTTGATTAGGATGGCGTTAGTAATTACCGGTTCGTTGGGTCTATTTCGGTCAGCACGTTCAGTCAGATATTACACTTAATAAGGTAATATCCATGTAGTTCACGAGCAAGTAGCGGTATGATATTTCTCGTGTCAATCCAGCGACAGTTAGCCCAGCGAGTTGATTCGATAAAAAGATCAACGATCATCATTGAATTTATGCGTATGCACCAAGCGTTCTTTTCCGATACTTTACGCAGTGGCGAACAAATGAAGGAAGAGGCTAGTGAAAGTGCTTCCTTTGATACGATGCTATTTTACTATGCTGTTCTATATTGTGATTTGGAATCATCATCCTCGTATTCCTTCCTACCTACAGTACAGATACACCCACATATATATATCTATTCACATCTGATGACCGCCCATCTACCCCCATCCCCATCCAATTGAAATAACTAAGCCCCTTCTCCAGCTCCACACAATCGGGCCACAAATCGTATCTCACAAATCGCACGTAAAACCCACCAATCAATCTATCTATCAAGCAATCAACCCCATTTCCCATTTCCCTCTTCACCATTCCTCATCCATCTCCTTGACATGAGGCTCTTATAAGTTATTACCCAAGTCCGAAACTCCGAGCTCTCTTTATAGTAATGGCTCTCTTCACAGTAGTGTAGAGCCTAGCATAGCATAGCATAGCCTAACCTAGACTCAATTGCTGTCTTGCCTTCCAGTTAGTAACCTGGGTAGACGCGGGATATCTTTTACTTCTTTCTTCTTTCTTCATTACTGATGGGTTGGAAGCTGAGTAAGACTTTTCTTGTCTTTTCGTCTGCTTTGAAGTGAGAATGATCTCGCGTCCATCTGATTTCTTGGCACTCTCTCCAGTCCTTTTCTTAGGCTTCATGACCATCATCGCACCGGGAGTTAGAGATTCTAATAAGTCTTGCATTTTCTTTGCATATATAGATACATAGATAGAGTATACATTGATTCGTTCATTACATAGCCACTAATCAAATCGTATACAAGCATATACCAACATTGACAGATCCGATGAACGTTTCAAAAGGCTTGCGTTTGGCTTGCTTGGCAATCATGTATATTATGTGTAACTATACTGTATTTGTTGTACAGGCAAGCAACTATCCACCTATACCTACTATAGCGTCCCAAGGCAATCATTTTGATCCTTCCTTCCTTCCCTCACTTCCTTGCCCACCTCTGCCCGAGGATTCCGGTTCCCCCGACATCTTTTGTGCGACGTAAGGTCTGTCGTTCTACACCGCCGCTGTCGCCGCCACTGTCGTACATATACGCACATACACACACATACTAATCCCATAACATAATCTTTCGCACACTGTTGTAGGTGTTCTCATCGACATAAGCAATGAACGAACCTATTTGAGATGAAGCTATATGAAAGGAAGAGATCATTTCAATGTCCCAAACTCCTACTACTACTCAAATGCCATCCGATGTCAACATAAACGAAGTAATAGAACGTGAAGAAATCAATTCCTATTTCTTTCCCATACTCAACCTCAGTCTGATACTCAAACACTAACTAATTCCTCGTTACCACAACATTCCTTACAAACAGCAAGCAGCAAAACATGTCGCTACACTATAAACGAATGGGGATATAGACTGAACAAAAGCAGTGAAAACACGCAAGTAAAATAGATATAATATTTGCTTTGAGCTTTGGCTTCGCCCCAGTAATGCAAATTCAACTTCAAAAAACGCCTTCCTTAAATACTTGTAAAACCCCCATGTGTAAATTTTCAGAAATCAGAATCCGCCTAGAGTACTACAAGTAGCAACTCAAAAATCCATGTGCCATTCCATCCCAAAGTGATTCCCCCATTCTTCATCAACGCCGGATGCCAGAGATAAGATACCCGAGAAGGAGCTCAATAAAAAAGATTGCACATCGCGAAGGGGGAGTTTACATGGGCATTGGAGTCGGTAGACCATCTGCCGTGAGCTGCGAACGAATGAGGTTTTCATCATTGACTTCGTCTTCCTTAAACCGCTTGTTATCGGGCTGAGGGTATTGTGGATTGTCTTCGCCGGAATGTTTAAGACCTGCTGCCGCTAGTGTCCTTGAGGCTTGTAGCGAGCCACCCATTTGGCCCATTGGCGCGATCGGAGCTCCGTCGTGGCGTTGCATAAGGTCTAACGATTCATGCTGTCTTTGTTGAGGGTGAGGATGCGTCGACGTATGGCTCAAGTTGATATTCGGTGGGGGTTGTGGAAATTCGCCTTGAGATTCGATCAGACGCGATTGTAGTCGGATAATGTATTCGCGCAACGAATAATTTTCGGCGTGAATGGCCTTGTAATTATCCTCCAACGCATGAAAATCTCGAACTTGTTCCTCGAGCTTCTTGATATATCCTTCTTTACGTTGTCGAAATGCTCTCTGTGTGATAAGAACAAATTAGATTATGTAAGCTTGGGTATCGATGAAGGATGACATGAGAATTGACAAAGCATAGAGAACCATAAATTTCGAACGAACGAACGAACGACCACGAACTTTCTTCTACTACCAAGCGACACTTCGCATTGTAACGATTTCGCGACCAGCGCACCAAAAAGGAAATTTAAATCGCGACGATATGATATTTTACGAACCTGAGCAGCGCGATTCTGGGCAGCACGCTTTGATTGAGACAACTCCCGTTTTCCTCCCTTTCGACCATCAGCATCATCTCCTCCACTTTCAGACATCATAGGGCCACCAAGTCCAGGATCTATATTGTGATCGTGAGGAGAAGCGCTACTCGAAGCTTGCACGTCGTGGTTATTGTAGCCATGTGTCTGTATATTATGTGGTTGAGAGTGGGAGATGGAAGTCATGAGCTGACTTCTTAACTCTATAAGGAAGAAAGTAAGGCTTGTCAGCAAAAGCTACATAAACATGGGGGTATGAAAGACATAAAGGTTGCTGCGCATATCTCATATGATGATGTAAATTTTGTTTTTATTCGTATACCCACTCGATACCTACCTATACTGGGGGAAAATGGATTGGAGGGGTGACAAAGTGGAAGGTGTTGTATTTACCATTATCTGCACTCATTTCCTGCGCGCCTGATGTCAGCTTGATGGGATACAGAGTTGTTTTTATTCTATCTCGCAAATAAGAACTCTTTTAAATTGGTTGGGGTATGAAAAAGGGAAAAAATTGGAGGGGTATGACAGGTTGATGGGAGGGAACGAGGGTGAGGTAAGTTCAACTCTCAATATATATAGATAGTACATATTTTATGGGAGGGGAAAATCTAAGTAAGGAAAAAAGATGAAAAAAATACGTACCTGACTTTGCATTTGCGCGACTGGTGCAGGCGCAATTGACTGCATCTTCAATGATTTGGTTTGTATTTTGTATTTTGTATGAGAATAACTTTTTTTTTGAGGGATATTCAATGGGTATACCAGTATATTTTTCAAGGTTGAATATAATTCGGGACCTGGGGCTTTCCTTAATCTGAATTGGGAGAGACAAATGATTTTTGTGTGTGGCTGGGGTTATAAATTTGCGCTATTATGTTATTGATCTTCCTATTTCCACTTCTCGTAACAGCAAAACGCGCAAGGATTATCAAAAAAATTGTATGTAGTACTGTAGGATGAAGAAGACAAGACAACAATATGTAGTGAGTGGTAAAGGACTTGATAATGGCGACAACTTTTGTGTATTAGGTGATTAGCTGGTTAGTTAGAGGGAATCGAGGAACAAAGTAAGACCTTCTTTCTTTTACACCAGACAAGAACGAGACCAGAGCTATATTGAAACTTTGAAATGAATATCCAAAAGAACCGCGAATTCCCGACCTTTGATTGATGATTGATGATTGATGATTGATGACTACAATAGATTCATCCACGTGATTTATTATGTTTAAATTAGGAAATAATTTTAAAGGTAAATAAATAAATTCGACTAGGTAGTTTGTTTCTTCTTTCTCTTTTAGGAATAGAGCACAATTTGTTTTAGATATAATTTAAGTTAAATCTCTTTCTTTTTCTTTCTTTTTTTTTAAAAAAAAGTTGGTATGAAGTTGGTATTGAGTTGGGGTAAGTTGATAACTAGGTAGGAAGATAGATGAATATTGTTTATATGATGATATAAGTATTATATATTTATTACTACCGTTGACCTAGGTATTCTTTTCATTTGTTGCCTCTTTGATTATTAAGAATTTCTACTCCGTAATTTTGCTTACATATCATCCATCATACGGACTTATATCCTAAGTACAACTACCTATCCATTTCTCATTATTCATTGTATTTCTAACTCCGATTGTTCCGGTTTTGTTCTTTCCAAGAGATAGAACGTTGGAATCTAAACCTTTTCTGGTTAAGGTAGCCGCTACCCTTTATTTGAGTAGCCTAAAGAAGTTATTTTTTTGAGATTTTCCTCGGCATTCGGATAGTAGACTATTCTTTTCTGGGAAATTAAAGGGCTTAGCTTTTGGGATCATGAGCCGGTCGGGCTTTATTAGTAATCACTTATTTAATATCCTCGTATCTAGGTAGCATGTAGTCATCAATCACTTATACCGGGCGCTTTCTCAAATTAATACCTTTCTTCAACTCAGATTGAATATATAAGATTGATATCACTTTATTCAAATTACAATCAAAAGTTTAAGGCTTAAGATTAGTTCTCTAGTTGCGCAACAGCGGCTTCAGCTCTATATCTGAACTGTGGATAGTGTCAGTCATCCTCTATATTTTACTCTGCATGCATGATACTTATAAGATAATGCTCTTAAATGTTCATTCAACTTCATCACTACATTCCGGATCCTTCTAGTAGAAGAAGTTGTTCTGGGCCGGGAGCTAAAGGAGAAAGGATCATTGCATGATACCCACCTAGCTCATCGCTCATGTACTTTTAAGTATGTCACACACCATAAATAAGATCAGGAAGGTCAAGCTCCTGCAAACCTCGTGGAGATCATAATCGAAAAGAGAACTGGGCTTATTTTGTGAGATTGCCGCGCTTCAGCCTTATAGCAAGGTCTCGATGCCTCCGGAATTCCTCTTGATTTTCTCAGTCAGCCATCTCCTTTCAATCATGACCCTTTCAACAAATAATAATGCATCAGACATGCAACAAAACCATGGTTGTCCCCAATACTATCCAATCAAGAGGCCTGGTAGTAATGCTGACAGATGAGTGAAATAGTATGGCTTAGTTAATTTGTATAAGTTCTGACACACTTGGCCGTCCATAAAAAGAGTACATTCGGAAATGCACAAAGTCCGTAGATACAAAAATTCACAATCTGTTCGGTGCGTTCATTGCCCGAAGTGGGAAGTCCCCAACCCTATCTCCTGACTCCTGAGTCTGGAGAGTAGTAGATTTTCTCCGAGTCAAACCCATGTCATCTT